>CM046945.1:74894525-75067271 GCA_025698515.1 Gossypium sturtianum
AGCAACCCCGACGCAGAATCGATGTTCACCTTGACTCTGCTGACATGTCGACACTTCCCAACAAACTCACTCACTTCTTTCTTCGACCGTGCCACCAAAATCGCTCTCTCGAGATCCCTATACATCTTACTACCTCCAGGATGCATAGCATAAGGGCCGCTATGTGCGTCTGAAGAATCCTCCGCCTCACCAACATCCTTGGGCATACAAGCTTTACCTTGAAAACACAAAGACCCCATCACTAGAAAAGTTGTAACCTTCCAAACCACCACTCAGTGCTGCAACCTCCGCGCACTCGTAACCTCATCCTCTATCTGCTTCTCTCGATCGCTCAACCCAAGTAGGCTTAACTCGCAACTCGCTGCAATACTTCCGTCGCCATACAAACTCAAGTGAGCAAACATCGCTCTTAAGTCGAAACAACCTTACGGCTCAACGCGTCGCGCCCCACGTTAGCCTTGCCCTGATGATACTCAATCGAATATCGTAATCTTTAAGCAACTCAACCCATCTGCGCGCCTCAAATTCAAATCCTTCTAAGTCAAGAGGTACTTGGACTCTTATGATCGGTGTAGACTATTGATCTCTCTCGCATAAGTAGTGCCTCCAAATCTTCAACGCAAAGACTACCGCCGCTAACTCCGGATCGTGCGTCGGATAGTTGACCTCATGTGGCCTCAACGCCGAGATGCGTAAGCCACAACCTTACCTTCCCGCATCAAAGACACAACCCAACCCCGTATGTGATGCATCGCAGATGACTGTGAATTCCTTACCACCTTAGGTTGAATCAAAACGGAGCTTCACAAAATCTTTTTAAGCTTATCGAAACTCTCCTCATTGTTTCTCACCCAAACAAATGGAACCTCTTTCCTTAACAACTTGGTCATTGGTGCTGCAATCAACGAGAAACCTCTACAAACCTTCTGTAGTATCCCGCCAAACCAGAAAACTCCGAATCTCAATGCATCGACTTAGGCGATTTCCAATCCAAAATCGCCTCAATTTTCCGAGGATCCACTCCAATCCTCACCGACACTACATGTCCCAAGAAAGTCACTTCTCTAAGCCGAACTCGCACTTACCGAACTTAGCATAAAGTCGCTTCTCCTCAAAATCTCTGCAGCACCACACGCAAATGCGCATCATGCTCTTCTTCTCGCTTCTTGAATACACCAGGATGTCGTCAATAAAAACTACCACGAATCGGGTCGATCATCGAAAACACCCTATTCATCATATCCATGAATGCTACCGCGCGTTAGTCAACCCGAACGGCATTACGTAAATTCGTAGTGCCCATACCGAGTCCAAAACGCCGTCTTGTGAATATCCGCTTCTTTCACCTTTAATCGGTGATACCTGACCTCGTGTCAATCTTAGAAAATACCGCTGCACCTTCAAATTGATCAAACAAGTCATCTATCCGTGGCAACGGATACTTGTTTTTGATCGTCGACTTTATTCACCGGCGGTAATCTATGCACATCCGCATTGTACCATCTTTCTTCTTAACAAAGAGTACCGCGCACTTACGGTGAAATACTTGGCTCGATAAAACCTCACCCAACAACTCTTGGATCTCGAGCCTTAAGCTCCACCAATTCCTTTGGCGCCATCCTATACGGAGCAATAGACACCGGCGCAGCCTCGGCAATGAGATCTATCCCGAACTCTACCTCACGATCCGGCAAACCCTAAGTTCTTCCGGGAACACATCAAAGCAAATTCCTTAACTGCTCGGACTTTTCTACAAAGCACTCTCTTAGCCTCCAAGGCATACACATGAACCACATACGCTTCATGCCTCTTTCTCACCATCTTCTCTCGCTTTTAGAGCAGATACCACATTAGATAAGTAATCTCTCCTATTACCTATCATAGCCACTTCATCACCCTCGATCGTCTTTAGAACCATGCGCTTAGCCACGCAATCCAACTTCGCCGGTACTTAACCAACGACCCATCCCAAGAATCAAATCGAACTCCCCAAATGGCGCTTCCATCGGATCGTTGAAAACACATCGCCCTTGGAGTTCTAGGGGTACATCTCTAAACAAATTATCTACTACTACTGAGTGACCTAAAGGGCTAATTACGGTCATCCGCCTAGAAGATATCTCGAGTCTAGATCCATGGTCTCTACTATACTATCGCCATGTAAGAATGCGTCGAACCCACATCAATCAAAGTCAGTAAAGGAGAACCAAAGATCAAGAACGCACGGCGATGACGTCCGTGCGTCGCTCTCTCTCTCGCGCCTTGCGCATACACTAACCCAGCCGTGCGGCGTCGAACTACCGCACCCTCCCCCTGCTCCACGGCCCGACTGGATCCATTACTACCTCTCGCCATTACCACGGCCCCTCTGCGGTGGCGGTACATTATTCTGAATCGAGTACGGCCCGACTCGTGATCAATCTGGCCAACCTACGCGACACCCTCACGCGCGATGATCCGAGAACCACACTCAAAACAACCTTTTCCACCGGTCCAAAGAGCCTCCCAATGATATTTCCCACAATGGTTACACCGCGGCGGTCCCGACGACTAGCAAATGACAACCCTACTGGGATCGATTCGCCCACTGCCTAGCCCTTTCTCGAGGGTTACCCGACGATCCGTAAGACCCAAAGCTCCTCTTATGCCTGCTCTCGCCCATGCCCCGCCTTACGGACTCCTTAACACCCTCGGCTACCTTAGCCTTTTCAACCAAGACAAGAACTCACGCTCCTGCCGAGGAGCAATCAGCGCCTCTCAACTCGCTCTCGCACCATCCTCGAAACGAACACACCTCTCGTGTTCGGTAGCCACAATACCCTAGCATACCGGCCACCTTCAAGAACTCACCTCATACTGGAAATGCACTTACTCCCCGGACTAGCCTCAAAAATGCTTTCGCCGCGCTGCACGTCAATGTAGCTAGCTCCAATGTACTTTTTCTCGTAGGCAACCCTAAAATAATCCCACGTAAGATCCTCTGCACGCCACATCGTCCCGAACCGTGAGCCACCACCGGTATGACTCATCCCGAAGAAGCGATACTATGCCCTTCACCTTCTCTTCAAACAGATCAAGTCCAAATCATCCATGATCCGCTCTGTCGCCTCCACCCAATACTCAGCAGTCTTTGGGAGCAACACCGTAAACACCTCGAAAGAATTCGCCCCGCTTGCCCAGAGTCGCTCAGAAATGCATTTCCTAACTCCCGCACCACCACCTACACCACTACCCTTTCCAACACTCGCAAAGATCGCTCGTGACATCACTGCATCCCTGGTCGATCTTGAAACTCACCACCTCCACCGGTGGTGGTACCGATCTCATTTTTGACCCCGACTGGACCCTACGGGTTCGTAAACCGTCATCCTACCACGACCTGCCCACGACCACGTCCACCTCTAGCGCTCATGACTAAATTCTCTACGATTCGATTTAGGAGTTTTATGCATCAATATTTATTCCACTGCTTTAAAGCAAAGTCTTATGAATAGTAAAGAAGCTTTGTTTTCGCGAGTTCACGTAATCCTATCGCTTTAGTTTCTAAAGTAATCCACTATTGCAATCATCCAATCACATCAATAAATCACAAGCAATAGTAAGGGTACTTACCCGGCGGGACAGGTGCCGAGAGACTCGGTGTCATGCCTTTCAAACCATTTATTTCAAACAAAACACTTAAAACAGACTTTTGAAAAAATTTTGGGCCTCAGGCCCACAGCCGAGCCTTTGAACTTGGCTCTGATACCACAATTGTAACACCCCAAACCCGGCCTAAACGTTACGAACGAATCTGGCATGTCACATGAAAGGAATGTCTAAAAACTGTGCATTCGTTAAAAAACTCATATTCTTTATAGTTGTGGTGAGAAATCGAGTTTAAGTTTGAAAATAATTTGAGTTTCCTTGATACCAAATCATAGTGTGATACCCGATGGTATAGTTTAAAACACATCGCGTTATAGTTTTGAAACCGTTGTCCTTCCAAGTTTTTAGCAAATTTTAACTCAATTAATTTATCAAGGCATATTAAAAAAAAATCTACTTTAAGCATAACCATAGGAAAACATAATTTAAAGGCCATTTACAACCCAAAATAAAACCAAATAGTAATAAATAAACTAAGATACCAAATTTTATAAAGTCTGAGCAAATCTTTATTAAAGCATGGCATGAGCACCTCGAGTCCATCCCGGCTCCATGTCCGCGTCTAAGTGTCACCTGAAATGTCAAAGGAGAGGGTGAGTCGCAAGACTCAGTGCATAAATCCCACTCCCGATAATACAACATGCTAACACACATCATATCATAGCAACATAATCAATGCACCCCGATCCTAACCATCCATATCACCTTTCTACCCCGTGTGGTACCAAACCACTAGTGGTGCCAAACCACCGTGACCCAAAGTCACGATATCCATAAGTGTGGTGCCAAACCACCGTGGTGACCCAAAGTCACGAATAATCCAATGATGGGGCCAACCCATCACGTGATACCCAATCACTAGCGACAATCCCGTATCTCATAAGTGGGGCCAACCCACGGTGGTGTTAACCACGTGGACGAGTCGCAATGAGGTGCCAAACCTCCGTGTCCCAAAGACAGCAATGTGATACCAAATCACCGTGACCGCATCCACAAATCCGATGATGGGGCCAACCCATCGTGGTGTGATACCAAATCACTAGCGACAATCCCGTATCTCATAAGTGGGGCCAACCCACGGTGGTGTTAACCACGGGACGAGTCGCAATGAGGTGTCAAACCTCTGTGTCCCAAAGACACAGGTGTGATACCAAATCACCGGTGACCGTAGTCACAAATCCGGCGATGGGGCCAACCCATCGTGTGATACCAAATCACCGGGCGCTAATCCCGTATAATCAATCAGTAGGGCCAACCCACCGCGGGTGCTAAGCCACCGACGAGACGCTATGAGGTGCCAAACCTCTGTGTCCCAAAGACACAAATGTGATACCAAATCACCGGTGACCGAAGTCACAAAATCAATCGTGGTACCAAACCACCGGAGGTGCCAAACCTCTGCGTGTCCCAAAGACACAGTGTCCCAAAGACACGGATATCATATTCCCCTCCTCTCATATCACCCACACATGTCATACTAATGCAAATGATATAAAACATGCAATCATGCTAACATGCTCAAATGGCATCTCATGGTATTTACATCATAAAACATGTTATCACATATATCACTACAGATCTCGTAAATGAAACGGACTTACCCGTATCCGTGCTTATACCCTATCGGGTACCAAATCCATCAATCATATTGTTTCACTTTAATAAGTAATCAGGTTATTAATCATATTACTAAATGTATGTGTGTTAGTTTACACACCGAAATAGCGAAGGTTTTAATCCTAAGAACCGGTCTAAGACCCTCGATCCTTTTGCTCTTAAAAACAATCGACCAACCATGGGTTAATCACTTAAACCATTCGGCCATAACCATATAAACCAAAGGGTATATCGATTAACCCTTACCTTGCAAACGCTTGGTTTCCTACCAAACCCGAACCAACAATGGTTCCTCTTTTAACAATCGGCACACCCTATTAAAAAGAACGTTAATCCTTTGTCACCCTTGGCTTAATCGAAACCAAAAGATTGAACTAATAAAATAATACCAATCACTTACCCTTACTTACCAATCGGTCACTCATGATCAAGGCTTCAATTGATCGCTTCCCCAATCACCACCACAATCCAAGGCCCTAGCAGAAAAAGCGGTTCAACACAAAAGATTAACCCCCCTTCAACATATGCCCAAAATCGGCTATTAACCAACCCACAATCAATAGAGACAAGAGAGGGGAAAATGGCCATTCGGCCACCCACTTACCTTGTTCAATGATTGAACAACCAACCAAGATCAACCCTTCACTGATATTCGGCCAAGAGAGAGCTACTAGGAGAGAGGGGAGATTCGGCCTAAGCCAAGAAAGAAAGTGCAAGAAAAAGATGAGAAAGGGAGGGGTTGATATTCGGCCAAAATGAGAACAATGCTAGAAGAAAATTTCGGCAACACAAGGGAGGGATTCAGCTAGTATTTTAAAAGTGAAACAAAAGAAATATATGTTCAAGAAGAAGAAGAGAATCGGCCAAGGTTCTGAGAAGAAGAGAGAAAATGCACAAGGGGTAGGTGCTTTCGGTTTAAGAAGAAAGAAATGGAGAAGGTGAAGTTTCGGCTACAATGTTTTCAAGCAAAGAAGAAGAAAAACAAATGTGAAAAGAGAGGATAGTAGTTTCGGTTTACACAATAGAAAGAAAGGGGAAGAAATGGGAAGGAATATTCGGCTATCAAGCAATCTAGGAGACAAAAATGCAACTTTCGGCAGCCTTTGGAAGTTTGGTCTTTTCGTTTCAAAAGTAGAGAAAAATGAGAGATAGTTTTCTTGAAAATTCAATAACAACAAGGGAGAATTGGCTTACCAACTTGACCAAAAAAATGCACAAATTTCCAAATGAAATTTGGCACTACCTCTCCTACCCACACCACCAAGCCGTCCCACTCCCAAAATCCTCCAAAGAATCGGCCTCAACTCCCCCACTAGCTCCCAACCACTCAATTCAAACTAGTTGAACTAGTCTCCCTCCTACTTTCACTCTCCACCCTCCATTTGATTGAGTTGACAAGGTCCATGGTAGAGTTTGAACTACCAACAACTCCTCCTCCTTAAGCCGTCAAAATGGAACAAAAAGGGAGCACTCTGCAGCTTGAACTCAGGACCTCTCCCTCCTGAAATTGACGCCAACCACACACTCCAAGTGACGCATGCCTTGCCACTTTGCTAGCTCATCACTTGTGCTCAAAAACGCCAAATAAAATACAAATGACCCAGCTCCTTCAGCTCCTCTCATATAAAGCCCAAAAACTAAAATTTTCCTACCTACTCAGGCATAGTCCTAACCTACAATTAAGCCCCTAAGACACCAAAACAGCAACATAGCAAGCTCCTAACATGCAAATTATGCCATAACAAAAATAACCCCTAACCCAGGATATTACAAGAGGTTCGAAGATGGGCTGAATGAGGATGTTAGATTGCTAGTTGGGATCTTGGAGTTGAAGGAATTCGTAGTATTGGTCGATAGGGCTTGCAAGGCTGAAGAGTTGAATAAGGAAAAGAGAAAAGCTATGATTGAGGCCCGAGATGCAAGGAAAAGGCCGATGAGTAAGTCGTTCCAAACCTAATCAAAGAGGTCCAAAGAAACGAACCCTCAGACGACTGCTTCAGCTAAGTATTCACACCGAGGTCGTGGTAATAATTCAAGAAAGGCTCGAGAGTTCAAGCCACCTCGATGGCAAGCGTGGGCAATGCGAAGTCAAATAAACTGGAGTGTCCAAATTGTGGTAGACAACATATTAGGGAGTGTTGGGGAAACAATCAAACTTGCTACAAGTGTGGTTCCCCAGACCACTTCATTCGAAACTGTTCTAAGAAGGATGAGAAAGATAGAAAATAAAAAGTAAGAGCGAGCAATGTACCTTCGAGGGGTAGACCACAAAGGAACCCGGGGAGTGGGACTAGTAGTAGAGGTGCGCATAGAGATTCTGTTGTGAGATCAGGGGGTAGAGCACCTGCAAGGACTTATGCCATTCGCGCTCGCGAAGAGGCATCATCACCAGATGTGATAACAGGTATTTTTTCTCTTCATGGTATCTCAGTTATTGCTTTGATTGATCCGGGGTCTACCCATTCCTATATTTGCATGAAATTGGTATCTAGCATGAATATGATTTTTGAGTCTACAGAATTTGTGATAAAAGTGTCAAACCCATTAGGCAAACATGTGCTAGTTGACAAAGTGTGTAGAAATTGTCCTTTGACGATTAGAGGTCATTATTTTCTGGCTAATCTCATGTTGCTGCCGTTTGGTGAATTTGACCTAATTCTTGGTATGGATTGGTTGACTGCTCATAATGTTTTAGTAAACTATGGTAGTAAGTTTATTGAACTAAGATGTGTAAATGGAGATATCATTCGGGTTGAATTAGTTAAATCGGATAGTTTGGCTATAGTGATTTCGTCTATGGTAGCTGAGGAATACTTGAGAAAAGGGTATGAGTCCTATCTCACATTTGTGTTGAATACCCAAGAGTCAGAAGTAAAGATTGAATCAGTTCCTGTGGTATGCGAGTATCCGAACGTGTTTCCAGAAGAGTTACCAGGATTGCCTCCAGTTAGAGAAGTCGAGTTTGGCATTGAGTTAGTTCTGGGTACAACACCTATTTCGGTTGCCCCATATAGGATTTCACCATTGGAGTTAAAAGAGTTGAAGGTTCAATTGCAAGAGTTAACGAATAAGGGTTTTACAAGACCGAGCTATTCACCGTGGAGTGGTCCGGTACTTTTTGTGAAGAAGAAAGACGGGTCAATGAGATTGTGTATAGACTACAGATAGCTCAACAAGGTGACAGTGAAGAATAAGTACCCTTTTCCAAGGATCAATGATTTGTTCGACCAATTGAAGGGAGCTACAGTGTTCTCTAAGATAGACCTAAGATCTGGCTATTACCAGTTAAGAGTTAAGGAGCAAGATGTGCCGAAAACTGAATTTAGGACAAGGTATGGTCATTACGAGTTCCTTGTCATGCCTTTGGCTTAACGAATGCTTCTGCGATATTTATGGATTTAATGAACCGTATCTTCCGACCGTACTTGGATAAATTTCTAGTTATTTTTATTGATGACATACTAATTTATTCTCGGGATGAGAGTGAGCACACGGAGCACCTGAGAACTATTTTGCAGACTCTAAGGGACAAGCAGTTGTATGCTAAGTTTAGCAAGAGTGAGTTTTGGCTCTGAGAGGTC
Source organism: Gossypium sturtianum (assembly GCA_025698515.1). Lineage (NCBI taxonomy): Eukaryota > Viridiplantae > Streptophyta > Magnoliopsida > Malvales > Malvaceae > Gossypium > Gossypium sturtianum. The sequence goes on from CM046945.1 coordinate 74,903,372, forward strand.
AGATTCTTAGGACATATTGTGTCGGGTGATGGAATTAGAGTTGATCCGAGTAAGATCTCAGCTATTGTGAAGTGGAACCTGCCGAGGAATGTGTCAGAGATTAGGAGCTTTTTGGGCTTAGCAGGTTACTACAGACGATTCATTAAAGGGTTCTCCATGATTGCTACACCGATTACGAGACTGCTACATAAAGATGTTAAGTTTGAATGGACCAAGAGGTGCCAACAGAGTTTCGAGAAATTGAAAGCATTGTTGACTGAAGCACCGATTTTGGTACAACCTGAGTCGGGAAAGGAGTTTGTGATCTATAGTGATGCGTCATTAAATGGTCTTGGCTGTGTCTTGATGCAAGAGGGTAAAGTAGTAGCTTATGCCTCGAGACAGCTAAACCGCATGAAAAGAATTATCTGGCGCACAATTTGAAGTTGGCTACTATCATTTTTGCTTTGAAGATTTGGCATCATTATTTATATGGTGAAAAATGCCAAATCTTTACTGATCACAAGAGTTTGAAATACTTGATGAACCAAAAGGATTTGAATTTATGACAAAGGCGGTGGCTCGAATTATTGATGGATTATTAGTAATCGATTACCATCCGGGGAAAGCGAATGTGCTTGCGGATGCCTTGAGCAGAAAATCCCTTTATGCTTTGAGAGCTATGAGTACGAGCTTAGCATTATCTGATGATGGTTCTATATTGGCCGAGTTGAGGGCTAGACCATTATTTCTTCAGCAGATCTGTGAAGCTCAAAAGAATGATAGTGAAATGCAAGTTAAGAGAGCTCAGTGTGATTTGAGAAATAACTTTGATTTTCGGGTTGGTTCAGATTATTGTTTGATGTTTCATGATAAAATTTTTGTGTACCTAAAGATGATGAGTTGATCCGAAAAATTTTACATGAGGCGCACAATGTTTGTTTGTCAGTACATCTGGGCAGCACAAAAATGTATAATGATTTGAAGAAGTTGTATTGGTGGCCGGGTATGAAAAGAGATATCTCCGAGTTCGTTACCAAGTTTTGATTTGTCAACAAGTGAAAGGCGAGCATCAAGTACCTTCGGGATTACTTCAGCCAATGATAGTTCCCGAGTGGAAGTGGGAACAAATCACGATGGATTTCGTAACGGGGTTACCTATGACTCCGAAAAAGAAAGATGCTGTGTGGGTCATCGTTGATAGATTAACAAAATCAGCTCACTTTATACCGGTGCATGTTGACTACTCACTCGACAAGTTGGCTGAGTTGTATATTGCCGAAGTTGTGAGATTACATGGGGTGGCTATATCCATTATCTCGGATAGAGATCCAAGATTTACTTCGAGGTTTTGGAAAAAGTTGCAAGAAGCCTTGGGTACGAAATTGAATTTTAGTACCGCGTTCCATCCGCAAACCGATGGCCAATCCAGAAGAGTGATTCAAGTTCTCGAGGATATGCTCCGATGCTGTGTTTTAGAGTTCGAAGGTAGTTGGGAAAAATATCTACCTTTGGTTGAATTTGCCTACAACAACAGTTATCAGTCGAGTATACGGATGGCACCGTACGAAGCATTATATGGTCCATGAGAAGCAAATTCACAGGGTTGATCTAGTTAGAGAAACCAAAGAGAAAGTGAAAGTGATCCATGATAGTCTGAAAGCTGCTTCAGATCGACAGAAGTCATACGTGAATTTAAAAAGAAAAGAAATTGAATTTCAGGTGGGCGATAAAGTATTCCTGAAAGTATCTCTGTGGAAGAAAATATTGAGATTTGGTCGAAAGGGCAAATTGAGTCCTCAATTCATAGGGTCGTATGAGGTTATTGAAAGGATTGGACCAGTGGCTTACCGGTTGGCCTTGCCGGTAGAGTTAGAGAGAATACACAACGTGTTTCATGTGTCGATGTTGCGACGATATCATTCCGATCCTTTGTATGTGATTCCTCCAACCGAAATTGAGATATGACCGGATATGACTTATGAAGAGGAACCAATTAAGATTTTGGCTCGAGAGGTTAAACAGTTGAGGAACAAAAGTACAGCCTTAGTGAAAGTGTTATGGAAAAAACATGGTGTAGAAGAGGCTATGTGGGAATCAGAAGAAGCCATGAGAGAACAGTACCCAAACCTCTTTATCGGTAAGATTTTCGGGGACGAAAATCTCTAAAGGGGGGAGAGTTGTAACTGCCCAATTTTGGGGCTAGTCAGAATAGTGGTTTTGGAACCACTAATTCGAGGTCGGATAAATTAGTTTTAATATTATTTTATGTGTTACATCATGATTATGCAATCTCATGAAAATTTTGGTGGATTAATTTTTAGTGATTGTATGTTAAAATGTGAAAAAAGGACTAAATCGCATAAAGTGTAAAAGTTTTATTTTACAAGCTTGAGGTGTCAAATAGCTATAGAATTTTAATTCAGGGTTTTAAATTGCAATGAGGCCTTTTTAAAGGCAATAGCCGGCCATAGGGGGGACAAGAGGCTTAATTTAGTCAATGTTTGGTAGTGTTAGGTGATTAATGAATAAAATAAGAGAAAAAAATAAGAAAGCTATCATCTTTTCCTATTTCCATTTCTTCTTCCACTGAAATTTTTAGCAAGAAATAGGGGTGTTACATTCTTTACGTGTCCTAAGACGATTATAGGAAAACCTCACGTAATGTGAGTTTAGGCAAATCCATATCGTAAACACGACATTAAAGAATAACCTTTGTGGTGAACTTTGAAAAGAATAGCCTTTGTGGCGATATCTGAAAAGAATGCCTTTGTGGTGAACTCTGAAGGGATCTTCTTAGTGGCGTACCCTATCTGAATGTCTTTATGGTGTTCTACTACGTCTATGTGGCGTGATCTGTCAGGAATATCTGATAAGCTAAGAATCTGAATGTTTGTCTCTATGGAAGTTATAAGTAAATTATAGTAGTTATGTAACAAGTATGGATAAGTTAAGGTAATGACATGCTCTGAGTGAAGAAATTAAATAAAGCCTTACAGGTTTTTCATGAAAAAAAGAGAGATGTGTATTCATATGTTAGTAAGGTTATCTGTCAAGATGATCTGTAAATATGAAAAGTGAGGGATTTTGCATCTTCTAAAATTATTCTGAGTCTGAGTTAATGCTATTTGAATTATGAGATTCTAATAAAGCATGATATAGAGTTCATCTTGATGTTATACGCTGTGAATTAGCAATATAGGTATGTGTACAGAACTGGGTCAGGGTATGCCTAAGTGTGAACCAATGTTATGAACCTCTGCGTAAGTATCTACCATATATATTTATCTGTCCATAATAATGTCACTGAGAAGTTTTTTGAAATAAGAGCGTGGGTTGAGGTGAGGATTGTTGGAAGTAGTTTCAAAAGGTATGTTTTGTTAGGTAAGTATTATGGAATAAGAGATTCATGAATTGATTGGAAGGATTCCTAAGTTAACAAGAAATGGAATATTAAGTATGATAAGGGCATGATATTTGGCGTATTAAAGAATGATAAAATGGTGATGGTATTAGCTAAAGTAAAGGGTGCGAAATATGGTTGGCTCATAGAAATTCATACAAGATTGTAGAGTATTCATAAAGGTATGGTTATAGTGGGATTCACTAAGTACTCTTGTACTTACAAGGTTTGTTATTACTTTTCAAGGTTGTTGTTGAAGAGGCTTTATCTAGAGGGACAATAATAGGAGTACGCCAAGATGGCAGTGCATACAGTGGATTTGTGGCGCAGCCTTGAATACGCCCTTCAAGTTTGTCTTAGAATAATTTTCTACATTGTAAAGATCTGTATCAAATCTGATGTAATAAATTATTTATCATATATTTTATTTTAAATTATCAAATGTTAAGTTTTTCTTTTGGAGCTACAAATAACAGTCTTAAACCATAATGAGCAATTGTAAACTATTTTTGTTAAATGTTTCATATCGGTTAGTAACACCCAAGATCCAGACACAGTGAATTGAGTCAGGTTGAGGGTGTTACAAGTATTGTATTAGACCCCGGTTCAACTGGTTTTCAGACAGTTCTTGTGAAAAGCGCCCTGTATGCATAATACATAAAACCTGGATTATCCTCTCAGGTATGTGAAAGATAGTTGTCATGGTAAATTAATAAGTAAGACAGGAGAGAAGGATAAAGGATTGATTCATTAAGAATTATGGAAGATATTGCATGGTTCCAAGAACCGAAAAATGAAAGATACAACTAAGAAAATTCTTGTTCTCCTCCTCAATGTGTGGAACAGTTGGTTCTGCAGGTACCTCTTCTGTGGTAGGCACTCCTTCTTTTTGTTCAACAACCTCTGGAGTTTATTCTAAGTCAATAGACCCTTCAAAATTTTCTTCGTCAGGCATGATAGGGGTGAAGAAACCATCTGTATGTTTCCATTTAGACTGAAACTCTTCCCACTCTTTTCCTTTAGCATTGTAAACATTGAAATTCAATGAACTAGTAGAGATATCTTTTAGAAAATCGAAGTCTACTTGACTTAAGTTCATTAGACCAGTGGCCACCTGGGCGTGAAGAACCAGGTTAGACTTTAATTCTTGCAATGCCTTAGTTAAATTCTTTGTGGTGTCTTCTTGGTACTTTTTGAAGGCTTCATCACTAGATTGGCGTAGACTATCCAGTTTAGTCTTGTGGTGTAGTTTTTGAACCTTGATTTGCTGCTAATAATTTGAATTTCCTTACAATTGCTTATTAGTCAACTGTGTTTCCACGCACATAGATTTCGAAGCTAAGACACAAGAATCTAGCTAGTTAATATTGTCTCTGTTAAGCTAACAAATTATCTATGATATGTCCACTATCTCTTCTAAATTTGTCAACCTGGCACTGTAGTGAGAACTAATTTCCCGAAGGAAACTACTCTAGAGATTCTACTCCACAGAGAGGGCTTGTGAGGATTTTTCCATTAAGGAGAGATGAAACTATTCTAGGTTAGAGGAGAGGAAAGTATGGAAGGCTTTTTTCATCTGATGTAGAATTGTGTTGTAGTTATCTTGAAAGAAAAATACTATGGAAATAGAGAAAGGTATGGATGCATCGCCATGGAAAAAAGTTGTTGGTCTCTGTAGATAGAAGTTGAGGACTAGTATGAACCTCTGGCTGATTTACTGGTAAGGTCTCTACCGGGGCCTCAGCCAGTGGAGGATCAGCAATATGAGTTGGAGAGTCTGAAGGTTTGGAGTGTAATGTTCCAGATTTAGGGGCTAGTCGTAATAAAGGTTTTAGAACCACTGATCCGAGGCCAGAGAGATTATTTTTAATATTAGTTTATATGTTATAGCATGATTATATGAGTACATGAAAATTTTGGTGAATTAATTTTAGTGATTGCATGCTTAATTTTTGAAAAAGGACAAAATCGCATAAAGTGCGAAAGTTTTGTTCTACATGCTAAAAGTGTCCAATAGCTATAGAACCTCAAACTGGAGGTCCTTAATGTTCAATTAGGCCTTTAGAAAAGTTTTGGCCAGCCATAGGGGACAAAGAAATACTAATTGGTAAAAGTTGGTGGAATTAGGTGACTAAATTGATGAAATGAAATAAAATAAAATAAAGAAAAGCTATCATCTTTTTCATCTTCTTCTTCCACACTAAATATCAGCAAAATAGGGGTTTTGAGAGCTCAAAATTTTAGCCAAGCCTTTCCCTTGCAAGTAAGTCATTTTGATGGTCATTTTTGTTGATTTTTGTGTTTTTGGAACCCTTGTAGCTTAAGCTAGCTAATGAGGGGACTATTTTGCAAAATGGTTGAGAGTCTAGAGTTTTTCCATGAGAAAATTTGTCTTGTTTGCTGAATTTTTATGGGAGAAAATGAAACTTGGTTGTTAAATAAATAACATTTGTGAAAGGATTTTCCATGAAAACACCTAAAATGGACCATTTTGTAAAGGTTGTAAAATAGGTGGTAAATGTGTGAAATAATTAGAATTGTGAGTTCCTATAGGAGTAAATAAGGTTCGGCTAGACTTGGTTAATGAGAAAATTTGATAAAAATCGATTTACGAGCCTAGGGGAAAATCGTAATTTTGTGAAAGTTTAGGGGCAAAACGATAATTTTGCCAAAGTAGGAATTTTGAAATGTCTTGATTATTGTGATGATTAAATGAGTGAATTTTATCAATATAGATCAAGAAAAATGGAGTCCGGACCTAGACCGGGGGAAACCAAGCTAGTAGATTAACTCAATCTAGTCGCCCACTTTTGTGTACCGAGGTAAGTTGTACGTAATTAATACAACGTTATTACATTTATGCTTTAACAATTGATATTGCATAAAATGTTTGATTATTGCTATGAATATGCATGACGAAAGTTGATGTGATATACTCCCGATTGAACCTTAGGAATAGATTGGATATCCAAGCCATGACGTTTGAGCGATATGTGCGCTAGTGTAAGACCATGTCTGGGACATGGCATTTGCCACATTATGGACAGCCAGTGTAAGAACATGTCTGGGACATGGCATCGGCCACATAATGAGAGCCAGTGTGAGACCATGTTTGGAATATGGCGTCGACATTGAGATGAGAGCTAGTGTAAGACCATGTCTGGGACATGGCATCAGCCTCGAAATGTAAGCCAGTGTCAGACCATGTCTGGGACATGGCTTCGGCATTGTACCCTATTGTGTGAGGCTTATCGGATATCCTTTGGTATTCCAATGAGTTCAACGGGTAAATTAAAGATTGTGTAAAGTGAGAAAAGTTACAACTATGTTGTAAGTGATACAGGTACCTACATGAGATTCATGAGAAATGAGCTCGAATTATGTTTTGTGATTAGTAAGGGTGGAAATGAGTAAGTTATGCCTTTAATCGTTCGAGAATCATGTGCAAGTTTATAATATGCTATGAATATGATAATGCTTGTTAATTGTTGTTAATTATTTACATGCGACTTACCAAGCTTTATGCTTACTCCCTCTCCTTTCCATTTTCTTATAGTACCGCCAAGCTAGCTCAGGGATCAAAGGGCATCAGAGGCTCGATTACACTATCAATCTGAACATTTTGTATAGTTAGAATTATCATTTTGAGTATGGCATGTATAGGGACTTGGTCTTTTGTCAAGTGTCATATTGATTTGGCCAAATGTGTTGGCTTGTTTTGAAGATGGATTCATTTTGTATAAGGCCATGGATGATGGCTAATATTTGTGGTTGATTAATGAAAATGATGATGTTTTTCATGGGTGAGAAAATTGCATGATTGGATTGATAAGTATGTGATAAGTTTAGCATGTCAAAATAGTGTAGTAGCATTGATGTGTGTAAGTCTTGATGGTGGTTTATGTTGGTACAAGTAAGGATGGAAAAAGGGCTTGGTAAATAGCCTTGCTTTTGTCCACACGGGTAGACACACGGGCGTGTGTCTAGACTGTGTGTGACACACAGTCTGCCCCATGGGCATGTAGATCGGCCGTGTGTCCCCCTGCACCCTAAGTTGACAAAACAGAATGCCTAGTAGTAACCACACGGGCTGAGGCACGACCGTGTGTCTTAACCGTGTGGAAGACACGGCCATAGGACATGGGCATGTGCGCAGGCCGTGTGACCTTATTGAGTTGATGACGTCAGAAATAGAATGTCAAGGTTTTTACACATGGGTGGAGACACGGGAGTGTCATGGCCGTGTGAGGGACACGGCCCATGGACACGGGCGTGTGCCAGGCTATGTGAAAACCCCTGTAGGTTGGAATTTGAAAAAAAATCCACACGGCTAGGGATATGGGCGTGTGTGACTACACAGTCTGTCCACACGGGCATGTCCCTTGCCATACGGGCGTGTGCCCCGGTTTTTAGTAAAATTTTCCAAAGTTTTCTAATGTGCTTGGTTTAGTGCCGAACCATTTCTAAAGTATGATTTGGGCCTCGTAGGCCCATATTAAGGACTTTAAGATGGAGATTGAAAAGTTTTAAATTTGAACGAAATTTCATAACCCGGAAATGTATGTTAGTATGCGTTTGAGCTAGGTAACGCCTCGTACCCTGTTCTAGTGCTAAACACGGGTAAGGGGTATTACATTTAGTGGTATCAGAGCTATGGTTTAGTCGATACTCGGACTAACCTAGCATGTGTACGAGTCTAGCTATACATGTGTGATGACTCCTGACAACTTCAATGTGTTTTTATATAGTAAATGGATCCCGACAGAGTAGTGGCGGATGATGTAGAAAGTAACGCGCTGGCTCCCGCAGAAGGGACCGTGCCAGCTGAGAGTGGGCTCGTGACACTGAGTCAGGGCAGAAGGGCTAGAGAAGCCTTCCTCCATATGATGAATGTTTGGTATTCAGAGTTTGTTCGTGCAAACCCGAATGCTCCACCTCCTCCACCTCCTCCGATTCCCCAGTCTGTCCCTGTAGCTCCCCAAGTGGTGGAGATGTTGAGAAGGGAAAAACCTCCAGTTGATAAAATTCAGAAGCAAGGGGCTAAGGAATTTAGAGCGATTATAGATGATGACCTAGAGAGGGACGAATTCTATCTAAAAAATACCATTAGGGTATTTGATGAGTTGTCTTGCACACCTGAGAAGTGTATGAAGTGTGTTATATCACTCCTGCGAGACTCGACCTACTAATGGTGGAACACCCTTGTGTCAGTTGTACCAAGGGAAAGAATTACATGGGAGTTTTTCCAAGAGGAGTTCTGAAAGAAGTATATTAGTCAGAGGTTTATAGATCAGAAAAGGAAGGAATTCTTAGAGCTAAAGCAAGGCCGAATAACAGTAACCGAGTATGAGCGTGAGGTCGTGAGGCTTAGTAAGTATGCTCAGGAGTGCGTATCCATCGAAGCCATCATGTGTAAGAGGTTTGAGGATGGATTAAATGAGGACTTTCGATTGTTTGTTGGTATTTTAGAATTGAAAGAATTTGTTGTACTAGTAGGGAGAGCTTACAAGGACGAGGAATTGGCCAAAGAGAAAAAGAAAGCTGATATTGAGTCTCGTGACTCAAAGAAAAGACAATTGGGGAAATCATTTCAGTCCTCATCCAAGAAGTCGAAAGAGTTCACCACTCGATCAAATGCTTCAGCGAGATTCTCTAGTAGAATTAGAAGTAAGCAGTACTCGGTTTCTAAGGCTCGGACCACTTCTATTGCGAGTGTTGGTAGTGCTCGACCAAATAAACTGGAGTGATCGGAGTGTGGTAGACGACATTTCGGTGAGTGCCGAGGAAACGAAAGAGGCTGTTTCAAGTGTGGTTCACTAGACCTTTTCATCCAAAATTGTCCTGAAATGGAAGAAAAAGACAAAAAGCAAGAAGTGCGAGCGAGTAATACTCCTTCTAGAGGTAGACCACAAAAGAACCCGAGAAGTGGGGCTAGCAGCAGAGGTGTGCCTAGAGATTCAGCCGTGAGGTCCGAGGGCCGAACGCCTGCAAAGACTTATGCCATTCGCACTCGCGAAGAGGCATCGTCACCAGATATGATTACGGGTACTTTTTCTCTTCATGATATCTCATTTGTTGTTTTGATTGATCCGGGGTCTACCCATTCGTATGTTTGTATGAAATTGGTATCTAATATGAATATGCATGTTGAGTCCACAGAAATTGTCATAAAAGTGTCAAACCCGTTAGGCAAGCATGTATTAGTTGACCAAGTGTGTAGAAATTGTCCATTGACAATTAGAGGTCATTATTTTATGGAAAATCTTATGCTACTACCGTTTGATGAATTTGATGTGATTCTTGGTATAGACTGGCTAGTAGCTCATGATGTGATAGTGAGTTGTAGGAGAAAATTTATTGAACTGAAATGTGAAAATGGGGATACCCTTCAGGTTGAATCAGGTGAATCAGATAGCTTGCCTGTAGTGATTTCTTCTTTGGTGCCTGGGAAATGTATAAGAAAAGGGTGTGAGTCTTATCTCGCATTTGTGTTGAATACTCAAGAGTCAGAAGTAAAGATTGAGTCAGTGCCAGTGGTATGTGAGTATCCGGATGTATTTTCGGAGGAGTTGCCTGGATTGCCCCCAATTAGGGAAGTTGAGTTCGGTATTGAGTTGGTCCCGGGTACGGCACCTATTTCGATTGCCTCATATAGGATGGCTCCGACAGAGTTAAAGGAGCTGAAAATCTAGTTGCAAGAGTTAACGGATAAGGGTTTTGCAAGACCGAGTTATTCTCCGTGGGTTGATCCGATACTTTTTGTGAAAAAGAAAGACGGGTCGATGAGATTATGTATAGACTACTGACAGCTCAACAAGGTTACAGTTAAGAACAAGTATCCCTTGCCAAGGATCAACGATTTGTTTGACAAATTGAAGGGAGCCACAGTGTTTTCTATGATAGACCTGAGGTCCAATTACTATCAGTTGAGAGTTAAGGAGTAGGATGTGCCGAAAACTGCATTTCGGATGAGGTATGGCCGCTGTGAGTTCCTGGTCATGCCCTTTGGCTTAACAAATGCTCCTGTCGTGTTTATGGATTTAATGAATCGTATTTTTTGATCGTATTTGGATAAGTTTGTCGTTGTTTTTATCGATGACATATTAATTTATTCTCATGATGAAAGTGAGCATGCGAAGCATTTGAGAACTGTCTTACAAACTTTAAGAGATAAGCAGTTGTATGCTAAGTTTAGCAAAAATGAGTTTTGGCTCCGAGAGGTCGGATTCTTAGGAGACATCGTGTCGGGTGATGAAATAGAGTTGACCCGAGTAAGATATCGGCTATCGTTGATTGGAAACCGTCGAGGATTGTGTCAGAGATTAGTAGCTTTTTTGGGCTTAGCGGGATACTACAGACGGTTTGTTAAAGGATTCTCCATGATTGCTACTCCAATGACGAGGTTCCTACAGAAAGATGTTAAGTTCGAATGGACAGAGAAGTGCCAACAGAGTTTTGAGAAACTAAAAGCATTGTTGACTGAAGCTCCAGTTTTAGTGCAACTGGAACCGGGAAAAGAATTTTTGGTGTATAGAGATGCATCCTTAATTGGATTGGGGTGTGTACTTATGCAAGAAGGCAAGGTAATAGCATATGCCTCGAGACAACTGAAGCCGCATGAGAAAAACTATCCGACTCACGACTTAGAGTTAGCCACCATAGTGTTTGCACTGAAGATTTGGAGACACCATTTGTATGGCGAGAGATGCCAAGTGTTTACTGACCATAAAAGTCTAAAGTATTTGATGACTCAAAAGAAGTTGAACCTTCGCCAACGGAGATGGCTAGAGCTCATAAAAGATTACGAACTGGTAATCGACTATCACCCGGGGAAGGCGAACGTAGTTGCCGATGCTTTGAGTAGGAAGTCGTTGTTTTCCTTGAGGGCTACGAACACCCAGTTGTCTGTGACTGATGATGGTTCGGTCATAGTAGAGTTAAGAGCCAGACCGATGTTTCTGCAAGAGATTTGTAAAGCTCATAAAAGTGATAAAGAGATAAAAACGAAGATAACTCAGTGCCAGACGGGTGTAGAAACGGATTTTTGGATTGGTGCCGATGGTTATTTGATGTTCTGAGAGAAGATCTGTGTACCTAAGGATGAAGATCTTATTCAAAAGATTTTGCAAGAGGCTCATAGGGGATGTTTGTCTATCCATCCGGGTAGTGTGAAAATGTATAGTGACTTGAAGAAAATATATTGGTGGTCCGGAATGAAAAGAGACATCTAAGAGTTTGTCTCTAAGTGTTTAATTTGTCAACAATTGGAAGCCGAACACCATGTACCTTCGGGTTTACTTCAACCTGTGATGGTTCCCGAGTGGAAATGGGACCGTATTACCATGGATTTTGTGTCTGGATTGCCGTTGACGCCAAAGAAGAAAGATGTTGTATGGGTTGTGGTCGATAGGCTAACTAAGTCGACTCATTTTATACTAGTGCGTACCGATTACCCACTTGAGAAACTTGCCGATTTGTATGTTTCTGAAATTGTGAGACTTCACGGGGTACCTTTATCGATCATATCGGATAGAGATCCGAGGTTCACATCACGATTTTGGAAAAAGTTGCAAGAAGCGTTAGGGACGAAACTGAATTTTAGTACTGCCTTCCACTCGCAAACCGACGGTCAGTCGGAAAGAGTAATTCAAATTCTTGAAGATATGTTGCGGTGTCATGTTCTCGAGTTTCTAGGCAGTTGGGAAAGGTACTTACCATTGGTAGAGTTTTCCTACAATAATAGTTTTCAGGCAAGTTTGAAAATGGCACCTTATGAGACCTTGTTTGGGCGTAGGTGCCAAACGCCTTTGTACTTGACCGAACTCAGAGAAAACTAGATTCACGGGGTTGACTTAGTTAAAGAGACCGAAGAGAAAGTAAAGGTAATTCATGACTGTTTGAAGGCCAGTTCAGATAGATAGAAATTCTACGCGGATTTGAATCGAAAAGAAATTGAGTTTCAAGTCTTTGATAAGGTGTTCTTGAAAGTATCCCCGTGGAAGAAAGTCCTCAGATTCGGTAAGAAAGGGAAGTTAAGTCCACGTTTTATTGGGCTATATGAGGTGACTGAGAGAATTGGATCGGTAGCATACCGATTAGCCTTGCCATCTGAGTTAGAAAAGATCCACGATGTATTCCATGTGTCTATGTTGCACCGTTACCGTTCTGACCCATCACATGTGATTTCACCATCAGAGGTTGAAATTCGACCGGATATGACCTATGGTGAAGAGCAGGTTAAGATTTTAGATCGTGAGGTCAAGCAATTGAGAAATAAAAGTATAGCACTCATGAAAGTATTATGGCATAGACATGGGGTTGAAGAGTCCACATGGGAGCCCAAGGATGCTATGAGAGACAAATACTCGAACCTTTTCACTGGTAAGATTTTTGGGGACGAAAATCCCAAAGGGGGAAGAATTGTAACAGCCCGATTTAGAGTGCTAGTCGGAACAGTGGTTTTGGAACCACTAATCTGAGGCTGGAGAGATTATTTTTAATATTATTTTATGTGTTATAGCATGATTATATGAGTACATGAAAATTTTGGTGAATTAATTTTAGTGATTGCATGCTTAATTTTTGAAAAATGACTAAATCGCATAAAGTACGAAAGTTTTGTTCTACAAGCTAAAAGTGTACAATAGCTATAGAACCTTAAATTGGAGGTCCTTAATGTGCAATTAGGCCCTTAAGAAAGTGTTGCCCTGCCATAGGGGAAAAAGAAATACTAATTGGTCAAAGTTGGTGGAATTAGGTGACTAAATTGATGAAATGAAATAAAATAAAATAAAAAAAAGCTATCATATTTTTCATCTTCTTCTTCCACTGAAAATATCAGTAAAATAGGGGTTTTGAGAGCTCAAAATTTCAGCCAATCCTTTCCCTTGAAAGTAATTCAATTTAATGGTCATTTTTGTTGATTTTTGTGTTCTTGGAACCCTTGTAGCTTAAGCTAGCTAATGAGGGGACTATTTTGCAAAATGGTTGAGAGTCTAGGGTTTTTCCATGAGAACATTTATGTTGTTTGCCGAATTTTTATGGGAGAAAATGAAACTTGGTTGTTAAATAAATAACTTTTGTGAAAGGATTTTCCATGAAAACACCTAAAATGGACATTTTTATAAAGGTTATAAAATAGGTGGTAAATGTGTGAAATAATTGGAATTGTGAGTTGCTATAAGAGTAATTAAGGTTCGACTAGACTTGGTTAATGAGAAAATTTGATGAAAATCGATTTACGAGCCTAGGGGCAAAGTCATAATTTTGTGAAAGTTTAAGGGCAAAACGATAATTTTGCCAAAGTAGGAATTTTGAAATGTCCTGATTGATGTGATGATTAAATGAGTGAATTTTATCAATAATGATCAAGAAAAATGGAGTCCGGACCTAGACCGAGGGAAAACCAAGATGGTAGATTAACTCAATCTAGTCGCCCACTTTTGTGTATCGAGGTAAGTTGTACGTAAATAATACAATGTTATTACATTTATGCTTTAACAATTTATATTGCATAAAATGTTTGATTATTTCTATGAATATGCATGACGAAAGTTGATGTGATATACTCCCAGTTGAACCTTAGGAATAGATTGGATATCCAAGCCATGACATTTGAGCGATATGTAAGCCAGTGTAAGACCATGTCTGGGACATGGCTTCGGCATTGTACCCTCTTGTGTGAGGCTTATCGGATATCCTTTTCTATTCCAATGAGTTCAACGGGTAAATTAAAGATTGTGTCAAAAGTGAGAAAAGTTACAGCTATGTTGTAAGTGATACAGGTATCTATATGAGATTCTTGAGAAATGAGCTCGAATTATGTTTTGTGATTAGTAAGGGTGGAAATGAGTAAGTTATGACTTTAATCGTTCGAGAATCATGTGCAAGTTTATAATATGCTATGAATATGATAATGCTTGTTAATTGTTGTTAATTATGTACATGCGACTTACTAAGCTTTATGCTTACTCCCTCTCCTTTCCATTTTCTTATAGTACCGCTAAGCTAACTCGGGGATCAAAGGACGTCGGAGGCTCGATTACACTATCAATCTGAACATTTGGTATAGTTAGAATTATCATTTTGAGTATGGCATCTATAGGGACTTGGTCTTTTGTCAAGTGTCATATTGATTTGGCCAAATGTTTGGTATTCAGAGTTTGTTCGTGCAAACCCGAATGCTCCACCTCCTCCACCCCATCCAATTCCCCAGTCTACCCCTGTAGCTCCCCAAGTGGTGGAGATGTTGAGAAGGGAAAAACCTCCAGTTGATAGAATTCAAAAGCAAGGGGCTGAGGAATTTAGAGCGAATATAGATGATGACCCAGAGAGGGCAGAATTCTGGCTAGAAAATACCATTAGGGTATTCGATGAGTTGTCTTGCACACCTGAAGAGTGTATGAAGTGTGTTGTATCACTCCTGTGAGACTCGGCCTACCAATGGTGGAACACCCTTGTGTCGGTTGTACCAAGGGAAAGGATTACATAGGAGTTTTTCCAAGAGGAGTTCCGAAAGAAGTATATTAGTCAGAGGTTTATAGATCAGAAAAGGAAGGAATTCCTTGAGCTAAAGCAAGGCATTGTGTCGGTTGTACCAAGGGAAAGGATTACATGGGAGTTTTTCAAATAGGAGTTCCGAAAGAAGTATATTAGTCAGAGGTTTATAGATCAGAAAAGGAAGGAATTCCTTCAGCTAAAGCAAGGCCGAATAACCGTAACCGAGTATGAGCGTGAGGTCGTGAGGCTCAGTAAATACGCTCGAGAGTGCGTATCCACCGAAGCCATCCTGTGTAAGAGGTTTGAGGATGGATTAAATGAGGACATCCGATTGTTTGTTGGTATTTTAGAATTGAAGGAATTTGTTGTACTAGTAGAGAGAGCTTACAAAGCCGAGGAATTGGCCAAAGAGAAAAAGAAAGCTGATATTGAGTCTTGTGACTCAAAGGAAAGACAGTTGGGGAAATCATTTCAGTCCTTATCCAAGAAGTCGAAAGAGTTCACCACTCGATCAAATACTTCAGCGGGATTCTCGAGTAGTATTAGGAGTAAGCAGTACTCAGTTTCTAAGGGTCGGACCACTTCTATTGCGAGTGTTGGTAGTGCTCGACCAAATAAACCGGAGTGATCGCAGTGTGGTGGATGACATCTCAGTGAGTGCCGAGGAAACGAAAGAGGTTGTTTGAAGTGCTGTTCACTAGACCATTTTAACCGAAATTGTCCTGAAATGGAAGAAAAAGACAGAAAGCAAGAAGTTCGAGCGAGTAATGCTCCTTCTAGAGGTAGACCACAAAAGAACCCGGGAAGTGGGGCTAGCAGCAGAGGTGTGCCTAGAGATTCAACAGTGAGGTCCGAGGGCCGAACGCCTGTAAAGACTTATGCCATTAGCACTCGCGAAGAGGCATCGTCACCAGATGTGATTACAGTTACTTTTTCTCTTCATGATATCCCTATTGTTGCTTTGATTGATCCGGGGTCTACCCATTCGTATGTTTGTATGAAATTGGTGTCTAGTATGAATATGCCTGTTGAGTCCACAGAAATTGTCATAAAAGTGTCAAACCTGTTAGGCAAGCATGTGTTAGTTGACCAAGTGTGTAGAAATTGTCCATTGACAATTAGAGGTCATTATTTTCTGGAAAATCTTATGCTACTACCCTTTGATGAATTTGATGTGATTCTTGGTATGGACTAACTAGCAGCTCATGATGTGATAGTGAGTTGTAGGAGAAAATTTATTGACCTGAAATGTGAAAATGGGGATATCCTTCAGGTTGAATCAGGTGAATCATATAGCTTGCCTGTAGTGATTTCTTCTTTGGTGCCTGGGAAATGTATAAGAAAAGGGTGTGAGTCTTATCTCGCATTTGTGTTGAATACTCAAGAGTCAGAAGTAAAGATTGAGTCAGTGCCAGTGGCATGTGAGTTTCCTGATGTATTTTCTGGAGGAGTTGCCCAGTTGCCCCAATTAGGGAAGTTGAGTTCATGATTGAGTTGGTCCCGGATGCACGCACCTATTTCGATTGCCTCATATAGGATGGCTCCGACAGAGTTAAAGGAGCTGAAATCCAGTTGCAAAAGTTAACGGATAAGGGTTTTGCAAGACCGAGTTATTCTCCGTGGGGTGCTCCGATACTTTTTGTGAAAAAGAAAGACGGGTCGATGAGATTATGTATAGACTCATCGATACTCAACAAGGTTACGATTAAGAACAAGTATCCCTTGCCAAGGATCAACGATTTGTATGACAAATTGAATGGAGCCACAGTGTTTTCTAAGATAGACCTGAGGTTCGGTTACTATCAGTTGAGAGTTAAGGAGCAGGATGTGCCGAAAACTGCATTTCCGACAGTGTATGGCCACTATGAGTTCCTGGTTATGCCCTTTGGCTTAACAACTGCTCCTTCTGTGTTTATGGATTTAATGAATCGTATTTTTCGATCGTATTTGGATAAGTTTGTCGTTGTCTTTATCGATGACATTTTAATTTATTCTCATGATGAAAGTGAGCATGCGAAACATTTGAGAACTGTCTTACAAACTTTAAGAGATAAGCAGTTGTATGCTAAGTTTAGAAAAAGTGAGTTTTGGCTCCAAGAGGTCGGATTCTTAGGAGACATCATGTCGGGTGATGAAATAGAGTTGACTCGAGTAAGATATCGGCTATCGTTGATTGGAAACTGCCGAGGAATGTGTCAGAGATTAGAAGCTTTTTTGGGCTTAGCGGGATACTACAGACGGTTTGTTAAAGGATTCTCCATGATTGCTACTCCGATGACGAGGTTGCTACAGAAAGATGTTAAGTTCGAATGAACAGAGAAGTGCCAATAGAGTTTTGAGAAACTAAAAGCATTGTTGACTGAAGCTCCAGTTTTAGTGCAACTGGAACCGGGAAAAGAATTTGTGGTGTATAGCGATGCATCCTTAATCAGATTGCGGTGTGTACTTATGCAAGAAGGCAAGGTAATAGCATATGCCTCGAGAAAACTGACGCCGCATGAGAAAAACTATCCGACTCACGACTTAGAGTTAGCCACCATAGTGTTTGCACTGAAGATTTGGAGACACCATTTGTATGGCGAGAGATGCCGAGTGTTTACTGATCATAAAAGTCTAAAGTATTTGATGACTCAAAAGGAGTTGAACCTTCGCCAACGAAGATGGCTAGAACTCATAAAAGATTACGAACTGGTAATCGACTATCACCCGGGGAAGGCGAACGTAGTTGCCGATGCTTTGAGTAGGAAGTCGTTATTTGCCTTGAGGGCTACGAACACCCAGTTGTCTGTGACTGATGATGGTTCGGTCATAGCAGAGTTAAGAGCTAGACCGATGTTTCTGCAAGAGATTTGTAAAGCTCAGAAAAGTGATAAAGAGATAAAAACGAAGATAACTCAGTTCGAGACGGTTGTAGAAACGGATTTTTAGATCGGTGCCGATGGTTTTTTGATGTTCTAAGAGAAGATCTGTGTACCTAAGGATGAAGAGCTTATTCAGAAGATTTAGCAAGAGGCTCATAGGGGAAGTTTGTCTATCCATCCGAGTAGTGTGAAAATGTATAGTGACTTGAAGAAAATGTATTGGTGGTCCAGAATGAAAAGAGACATCTAAGAGTTTGTCTCTAAGTGTTTAATTTGTCAACAATTGAAAGCCGAACACCAAGTACCTTCAGGTTTACTTCAACCCGTGATGGTTCCCGAGTGGAAATGGGACTGCATTACCATGGATTTTGTGTCTGGATTGCCGTTGACGCCAAAGAAGAAAGATGTTGTATGGGTTGTGGTCGATAGGCTAACTAAGTCGGCTCTTTTTATACCAGTGCGTACCGATTACCCACTTGAGAAACTGGCCGATTTGTATGTTTCTGAAATTGTGAGACTTCATGGGGTACCTTTATCGATCATATCGGATAGAGATCCGAGGTTCATATCATGGTTTTGGAAAAAGTTGCAAAAAGCGTTAGGGACGAAACTGAATTTTAATACTGCCTTCCACTCGCAAACCGACGGGTAGTCGGAAAGAGTAATTCAGATTCTTGAAGATATGTTGTGGTGTCGTGTTCTCGAGTTTCTAGGCAGTTGGGAAAGGTACTTACCGTTGGTAGAGTTTTCCTACAATAATAGTTTTTAGGTGAGTCTGAAAATGGCACCTTATGAGGCTTTGTATGGGCGTAAGTGCCAAACGCCTTTGTACTTGACCGAACTCAGAGAAAACTAGATTCACGGGGTTGACTTAGTTAAAGAGACCGAAGAGAAAGTAAAGTTAATTCGTGCCTATTTGAAAACCAGTTCGGATAGACAGAAATCCTACGCGGATTTGAATCGAAAAGAAATTGAGTTTCAAGTCGGTGATAAGGTGTTCTTGAAAGTATCCCCGTGGAAGAAAGTCCTCAGATTTGGTAAGAAAGGGAAGTTAAGTCCACCCTATTGTTTGAGGCTTATCGGATATCCTTTGGTATTCCAATGAGTTCAACGGGTAAATTAAAGATTGTGTCAAAAGTGAGAAAAGTTACAGCTATGTTGTAAGTGATACAGGTACCTACATGAGATTCATGAGAAATGAGCTCGAATTATGTTTTGTGATTAGTAAGGGTGGAAATGAGTAAGTTATGCCTTTAATCGTTCGAGAATCATGTGCAAGTTTATAATATGCTCTGAATATGATAATGCTTGTTAATTGTTGTTAATTATTTACATGCGACTTACTAAGCTTTATGCTTACTCCCTCTCCTTTCCATTTTCTTATAGTACCGCCAAGCTAGCTCGGGGATCAAAGGATGTCGGAGGCTCGATTACACTATCAATCTGAACATTTGGTATAGTTAGAATTATTATTTTGAGTATGGCATGTATAGGGACTTGGTCTTTTGTCAAGTGGCATATTGATTTGGCCAAATGTGTTGGCTTGTTTTGAAGATGGATTCATTTTGTATAAGGCCATGGATGATGGCTAATATTTGTGGTTGATTAATGAAAATGATGATTTTTTTCATGGGTGAGAAAATTGCATGATTGGATTGATAAGTATGTGATAAGTTTAGCATGTCAAAATAGTGTAGTAGCATTGATGTGTGTAAGTCTTGATGGTGGTTTATGTTGGTACAAGTAAGGATGGCAAAAGGGCTTGGTAAATAGCCTTGCTTTTGTCCACATGGGTAGACACACGGGTGTGTGTCTAGACTTTGTGTGACACACGGTCTACCCCATGGGCGTGTAGATCGGCCGTGTGTCCCCCTGCACCCTAAGTTGACAAAACAGAATGCCCAGTAGTAATCACACAGGCTGAGGCACGGTCGTGTGTCTCAACCGTGTGGAAGACACGGCCATAGGACATGGGCATGTGCCCAGGCCGTGTGAAGTCTGCACTTGAATTTAGGAATTGAATTCGCCATACGGCCTAACAACACGGGCGTGTTCCTTGGCCGTGTGACCTTATTGAGTTGATGACGTCGAAAACAAAATGTCAAGGTTTTTACACACGGGTGGAGACACCGGCGTGTCATGGCTGTGTGAGGGACACGAGCCATGGACACGGGCATGTGCCAGGCTGTGTGAAAACCCCTATAGGTTGGATATTGAAAAATAAATCCACACAGCTAGGGATATGGGCGTGTGTGACTACATGGTCTGTCCACATGGGCATGTCACTTGCCACACGGGCGTGTGCCCCTATTTTTTGTAAAATTTTCCAAAGTTTTCTAATGTGCTTGGTTTAGTGCCGAACCATTTCTAAAGTATTATTTGGGCCTCGTAGGCCCATATTAAGGACTTTAAGATGGAGATTAAAAAGTTTTAAATTTGAACAGAATTTCATAACCCGGAAATGTATGTTAGTATGCGTTTGAGCTAGGTAACGCCTCGTACCCTATTCTGGCGCTAAACACGGGTAAGGGGTGTTACATGGCGGACTCCATGGGAATCATAGGAGCTGCAAGGAGTGCATGGACTTCAGAAGAAGGGTCTTTTAAAGTTGGGAGTCCATTTCTAAGCTTGCGCAGCTTAAGTTGTGGGCATTTACTCTCATTTGATTCTTGAGTGTCCTCCTTTATTCTAGGCCTTTTTTGGTATTTCTTTTTGGATGGTTTACTTGAAATGTCAGCGGTACTTTTCTCCTTGGCATGTGTATCATGTAAAAGAGCATTGGTGTACATATTAGAAGCTTGATTGGGTGAAGTGTGTGATTGTGGAATGGACCTTGCACCATCAATGCGAGTGTTAGCTTCACTTGATAAAGAAGAAGTAAGAGGGTGAATACTAGGATTAATAAGCCAGTTTCGAGAATGAATCCCATAGATGTCATAGAAATAAGAAGGTGGTTCTCTTAGTTGCCCAGTTAAGATTTGAGCTAGGATTCTTTGAAAATATTATATAACTTAAAAGATGGATTACTAGTAGTCTCATCAACACTTACCCTACGATCTAAGACTTTCGAAAGGAGGATTTCCAATGTGAAGGTAGGGGTCTCCCCTATAATTATTATTTTCTCCTTCAAGATGATATGAAATCGTACTAGTATAATAATAAATAAATAATAAATAAAATATTACGATGTCCTTATGGCACTATACAATTTGAACATGATAAGAAATCACTAAGAGAATTATTTTACGATCTAAAACAACCTACACTTACACTTGATTAAATCGGATTGGGCGATTAACCGAGAAAGGCATGTAGTCAATGAATTGAATGATCTAAAAGGATTGATAGAGTGAGAGAAGATGTGAGTTTAACCAATTATAAGAAATTACAAGTGAAAGAGGAAGAGAAAGGAAGAATTTTGGTCATCGGTGGCGGCGGCTCGGCAGCGGTCCGACAGTGAAAGACTATGGGGTTTTGGCACAAATGGGGAAAGAAATAAGAATATGAAATAAATTGAAGGAGGAGAAGGATCTGTGGTGGGTTACGACAGTGGTCACGGTGGCAGGGGAAGAAAGAGGGGGAAAGGGCGGTGCTATGGTGGCTAAAAAGTGTTAAAATAGTGGTGCTGTGGTTGGTTGTGGTAGAGGAAAAGAAAGGATTAGAAGAAAAAGGGTGGTGGTTATCTTACCAATGGAGAGAATAATGGATGAGAAAATAAGTGAAAAGTGAGAAAATGGGAGAATGAAGGAGGTATGGACGACAAAGGGAGCTTGGTCTAATGTGACTAGGTTCAATGAACCACAACAAATAGGCAAGATATGAAATTTTGGCAAGGGAGGGAGACATTGAATGAAAAAGAGATCATGTACCCTCAACTTAAGGTAAGTTTGACCTATATTTGAGGAAAGGAATCCTTCTATTTATGGAGTAAAGAGGTGGACAACAAGAACTTTAAAACACATGGAAAAAAATTATAAAAAATAAATAAATGGAGTGTGAACACTAGGACTTGAACCTTGGATCACTAGGATAGCTAAGTAGTCATTTAACCACTAAACTACACATTCCCATGTTCTCATTCTTGTGCACATATTAATAAAAATATATGGGATGTGACAATTCTACCATCCTTATAAAAACTTTCATTCTCGAAATTTACCTGATTGAAAAAGGTGAGGATAATGTTGACACTTTAAATCTTCTGGCTCCCAATTGGCCTCATTAGAACCATGATTCCTTCACAAAACTTTCACGAGTGGGATCTACTTTCTTCACAAAACTTTGACCTCATGGTCAATGATCTATATTGGTTCCTCATCAACTGACAAATTCGGTCGAACCTCCAGCTCTTCAATCAGAACTATATGAGAAGGGTTAGATCGGTATCGTCTCAACATGGACAAATAAAATATTTTGTGTCTGAAGGTAACTCAAGTTGATATGCTAGTGGTCCCAATCTCCTAATGATGCGATAGGGTTCGATGAACATCAGACTCAATTTTCCCTTGCAGCCAAATCTCAACACTTTCTTCCAAGGAGAAACCTTAAGGAAGACTTGATCATCAACGCTGAACTCTATATCCTTCCTCTTCAAGTTAGAATAAGACTTCTGCTGGTCAGATGCCACTTTCAAATGATCCTGGATAATCTTCACAATATTATCAGTTTTCTACACTAAATCTGGTCCTAATACTTTCTTCTCTCCCAACTTAGTCCAACAAAGAGGTTTCCTAGACTTGCACCCATAGAGAACTTCATAAGGAGCCATTTTGATGCTCGACTGAAAGCTATTATTATATGCAAACTCAACAAGCGACAAATGTTCCTCCCAACTGCCATAGAAATCAATCACGCAACATCTCAGTATATCTTTGTGAATCTGGATAACCCTCTCAGACTGTGGATGAAAAGTTGTACTAAAGTTAAACCTTGTTCTAAGAGCTTCTTGTGGCTTCTTCCAAAATTGAGACGTGAACCTAGGATCCTGATCAAAGATGATTAAAACCGGTACCCTGTGAAGTGTTACAATTTTAAAGATATACAATCTAGCCAAATGCTGTAACGAGTAGTCAGTACACACTGGAAGAAAATAGGCAGACTTAGTCAGTCTGTCAACAATCACCCAAATGGAGTCTTTCTTTGAGGGTGTCAAAGGTAACCCACTCACAAAATCCATGGTGACTCACTTCCACTTGCACTGAGGAATTTGAATATGTTGGAGCAAACCAAAGGGAAATTGGTGCTCAGCTTTGACTTGTTGGCATGTCAAGCATCTAGCCACAAAGTCAGTCACATCACGCTTTAGTCTCGGCCACCAATACTGCTTACGAAGATCTTGATACATCTTACTCCTTCCGGGGTGCATAGCGTAAGGACTACTAAGTACTTCCATCAAAATGGACTACCTCAACTCTGAATATGGTGGTACACAATATTTCCCATGATAGCACAAAAATCCCTTAGAATTAAGAGCGAAACCTGAAGTCTTACCCTCCTTGATAAGTTTCACATGAGGTGCTAAAGATGTATTCAATAACTGCTTTAACTTAATCTCCTCCAACAGAGTAGGTCACACTTGCAATTCTGCCAGTAAGGCTCCATCCTCAAACAAACTCAGCCTAGAAAACAATACCCTTAACTCATCCATCACTTTTCTACTAAAGGCATCAACCATGACATTAACTTTACCCGGATGGTACTCGATAGTGCAATCATAATCCTTTAGCAGCTTTATCCAATGCCTCTATCTTAAGTTCAACTCCTTTTGGGTAAGGAGATACCTAAGACTATTATGATTTGTGTAGATAATACACTTCTCCCATAAAGGCAGTGCCTCTAGATCTTAAGAACAAAAACCACCGCAACCAATTCAAGGTCATACATAGGATAGTTACACTCATGCGGTTTGAGCTGCCTTGAAGCGTAGGCCACTACCTTCCCATCTTGCATCAGTGCATAGCCAAGACCCATACAAGAAGCGTCACTATAAGCCATATAATCCTTACCAGATTCAGGTTGGATCAATACAGGAGCCTGAGTTAACACTGCCTTGAGGTTCTCAAAACTAGCCTGTTGCTCCTTAGTCCATTTAACGGTGCACTCTTTCTTAACAACTTTGTCATTGGTACAGCAATCAAGGAAAATCCCTCAACAAACCTCTGATAATACCCAGCAAGTCTGAGAAAACTCTTAATCTCACTAACATTCTTAAGCTGCTTCCAATCTAAAATACCCTCAATCTTCTTGGGATCAACTCGGATACCCTTAGCAAATACCACATGTCCTAAAAACATCACATCTCGAAGCCAAAACTCACACTTACTAAGTTTTTCATACAACCTTTTCTCACGTAAGGTTTGAATGACTAACCTTAAGTGCTCCTCATGCTCCAACTTAGACTTGGAGTAGATCAAAATTTCATCAATGAATACCACTATGAACTAATTGAGATAAGGCTAGAAGACTCTGTTCATGAGGTCTATGAAAGCGGCGAGAGCATTTGTGTAACATCCAGTTTTTAGTCAAATTGGACAATGGTTTCGGGACCACAAATTCGAAGTTGAAATAATTATTTTATTATTATTTTGAGGTCTACAATATGATAGTATGATTGTGTGAAAATTTCATTAAGAAATTTTATCGTTTGAGTGTTTAATTTGATAAAAAGGACTAAATTGCATAAAGTGCAAAACTAGTGTTCTAATAGCTAAAGGTGTCAAATAGCTATGGAACCTTAAAGTGGAGGTCCTTAAGTGGTAGTGGACAAAGATGGACATATTTTTAATAGTTTTAAAGGTTAATGTATAAGGTTAATTTAGTAATTAGATAATTTAAATGATAATTAATAAAACAAAAGGCCATTTGATCTATTCATCATCTTCCTAACCGATTATTGAAGAGGAAAAAGCCATTAAAAAAGCTTCAAGGTTCGGCTAGCTATCATCTATGCATGTAAGTGTGATTTCGTCCCGTTTTTAATGATTTCTATGTTTTTGTGATCATTCCAGCTAGGTCTAGCTAGCCCAGGGACTATTTTCCAAAATTGTTAAAGGTTTAGGATGTTTCCATTGATGAATACATGTGTGTTTTGATGTTTGATGATAGAAAACGTGTGCTTGATGATAGTTATACAAGTTTTGTTAAGTGATTTTTAGTAAAATTATCATTTAGGGATTAAATTGAAAAATATTGAAAGTTTGTGGTTAAAATGTGAAATAAATGAAAATATGGGCTGCTATAGACTTGTATTAAATTTGGCTAACATTGGGTTGTTGTTGAATTTCATGAAATTGTGATTTTATCAAAAAAGGACTAAATTGTAAAAGTCATGAAATACTAGGGGCAAAAGTGTAAACGTGCTTTAAAGTGTGATATGGACTAAATTGAATAGAAAGATTATTAAATAAGCTAAATTTGGTATTATATAGATCAGGAAAAGCAAAATTCAGATCTAGATCGGGGGAAAAACAAAGTACTCGACTAATCGACCTATATCGTTGTTTTTGCGTGACCGCTCTGAATCAGAGCTTTAAAATTTATAAAAAGAATGATCGAACCTGGAAACTAACGCTGACAACAATTGAGGCAAGTGCACCTATCGAACAGTAGTATAGCTTAGGCAAGATCGGATTATCGAACCCAAAGGAACTAAAAGTACTAATACTAACTTTCTTTCTATTATTTGGCCTAAAATAAGTGAAGTTGTTTATCTAATCTAAATTCATCAACTACTAAACTAAAGAATCTAAGACAAAGAAGAATGAAATTGGAAAATAACTTGGGAAAAACTCAGTTGATTTAGATGATACCCTAGGAAGAATCCACCTAGACTTCACTTATTATCTAACACTGACCCATACGATTTATTCACTTAGTTTGATCCGTAAGACTCCCTAACGTATATTAAACCCTCTCTCGAGGCGAATAACGTCTAACCCTAGGTTAATTAGTGGAACTCTCGTTTTCTTATAATAACCCCTAGAATAGCAGTAAATCGATCTATGGATTCCCATATTAGGTTTCACCCTAATCCGGCAAAATCTCGTCACCCTATCTCTAAGCGTGAGATCAACTCCGCTTAATTATGTTGGATCTACTCTTAGGCAGGGTCTATTCCTCCTCCACCTAAGCACATTAAATTTGGATTAAGCTCACATAATTTAGAACAAAACTAGTATTTATCATATAATTCGAGAAAACAATAACAAGATTCATCATAGGTTTCACCCTTCTTCTGGTATCCAAAGGGTTTAGTTCATAACAATAAAGGAAAACATCTCAAGAGAAAAGATAAAACAAAACATAAGAAATCCTAAAACCCCCAAGAAGGAATTGAAGGAGAGATCCTCCGTCTTGAGTATAATTCTGGCTTCTTGAGATGGATCAACTGGCTATCCCTGAGTGAATCCCCACAAATCTGCCTTCTTTGGCCTAGCACGACGCCCCTAGACGATGGCTTTTGGGCTCCCCTCGACAGAGGATTTCTGTCGAACTCCCCGATTAAGTTGCCCCCTAGGGTGTTTATATAGGCTTTGAGATGTGTTACTTGGCCTCCAAGTATCCTAATTTGAGTGCAATTCCTAATTGGGGGTTTAATTAGACTTTGGAGTGTGTTTCTTTGCCTCCAAGCATCCAAATCCGAGTAAAACTCTTCTTGGCCGCAGCGGGGCACGGCCTTAGGCACACGCCCGTGTGAATCGTGGCCAGGCCATGTAGACTTCGTTGATGAGGCACGACCGTGAAAGTCGTGGTCCAGGCCGTGTTCGAGATCTTTAAGGAGGCACGACCGTGTGATCTGTGGTCTAGGCCGTGTCGATTTCATGCTTTGGCTCATTTGTCCCGTTTTAAGCTCGTTTTGCGTTCTTTTCATCCCCTGGTGCTTTCCTGAGTATATAACATGAAAAGAAAGGATTAAGAGCACCAAATTACATAAAATAAGGGATAATTCATCCAAAAGCATACTAAATGTGGGATTAAAATATGTTACTTTTACGGTTTATCAAATACCCCCACACTTAAGCTTTTGCTTGTCCTCAAGCAAAATTCTCAACTTACAATTAAAACGAACTTTCTATGATTCATAATTCCTATCAACAATATCTTTTTTCATAATTCATAGATAATTTATACATGGATAATTCAATTCAAAGAGTCCTAAGGATTCAAACAATCTAAGTCATAGATTTGTAGCTCGAAAATATAGGCGTCTCCCCTTATCTAAATAATTACCTTTAATTTAAAACCGACAAGGATTGACATCCTCACTAGAGATTCACTCAAATCACTCAAAGTGTTTAAGGTTCAGGAAAAAGCGCTCAAGAGTCAAACATGAAAAGTTAATCCCATAGGCTTGCCTAAAAACCAAATCTCCACCACTATAATATGAGATGATGCACAAATCAAAAGGTCTTTGACAGGGTTGTAATGGGGCTTGGGTTAAGGTGTGGATAAAGGCTGAATTAGAGGGTTAGAATCGAGATCGAATTGATAAAATACCTAACTAGAACAATAAACTGAATAAAAATAATTACATCAACTGAAAGCTAATAATACTAATAATGTGAGGTTCTTCTTCAATATTTGGAATTCACACGTATAAGCTCACTTAATCACAAAACTAGTTATGAATAATGAATATACTTCAATTTTTTTTAAGAACGAATCATAAATACATAACAAAGGATAAATTACTGAAATAAAAAAAACATAGTTAGGCTATTAATCAAATCAAATCTCGATATAAGGGTAGTCAAAAGGAATGAGGATAACAAAAACAAAGGGTTTTGGGTTAATATTAGTGGTTATGTCAATAAAAAGGGTTGTTAGGATTAAAAGGGGTTCACTAGGGGTTAATTATGAGGGTAGGCTTTTAATGGAGTTAGTGGGTTAAAACCTAGGTGCCTTAATCATCTCTGTATATCAAATCATAGGTGTGGTCTCGATATGTATAAACGAGGCAAGTTCTAGAATAACAAATCAATGTTGACATACTCATAATCAATAAAGTGATCATGAAAAAGAATATATGCTCTATAAGGCTCAAAATCTCACAAAAATTATGGTTATTTTGATGTCAACCTCGTAATTTTCAAACTTCAAAGTAATATTTAAATTCAGGTAGACATCCTAAAAAAATTTTAATTCTTGAAAAATAGACTTATCATGCCTGATTCTCTAGTATTCTTAGAATTTAATTATCAATGCACAATTATCTATGACTTAATCTAAAACATATGAATAAAAATCATAAATCATCAGAAATTTCATTCTAATCATACTATGAGAAACTTACTTTAAGACAAGGCATAATTCAGGGATTTTCAAATAATACTATAGTTAACCCCCCCACACTTAAGATGTACATTGCCCTCAATGTACAATGATAGATAATAGAAAAATAATCATAAAACCATGAGATAGGGAGAGAAGTGATGTAACATCCCGGGTTAGGGGCTGTTTTGTTGTTGCATGACATTGCATGTGTCTAGTGTGCTGCATGGCTATTGCTATGTTTTGCTATAAAGTAACCTCAAGTGATTTTCAAACCAAACTCGATATTCGACTAAGTCAGAAAGGTTTCAAAATAGCACTAAGAAACTATTGGAAATGCTAAATGAAATCAACTCGTTTTTAACTATATACTTCGGATAAGTTTCCAAAATCTAATCAAACAGGCCTACTCAAATTTTCCTCAAGTTCACTATGTTTCGCCCCGCTTTTAAACGAAAAATCTTATCTCTCGAAAACGTTTTCCCCGTAGCATACCAGATTCGGACGTGGTGTCCTGTCCGGGTTTGGGGTGTTACAATTGTGGTATCAGAGCCAAGTTCAAAGGCTCGGCTGTGGGCCTGAGGCCCAAAATGTTTTCAAAAGATTGTTTTGTTAGTCTTTATTCTTAAAGTATGGTTTGAAAGGCATGGCACCGAGTCTCCTGCACCAGGTTCGCGCCTGTAAGTACCCGCACTATTGCTTGTGAATTGATTGGATGTGATATGATTTGATGAATAGCAATAGTATACTACTTTAGAGATTGAAACTGATAGGATTTTGTGAACTCGCGAGAACAATCCTCTTAAAATATTCATAAGACTTGCTTTTAAACAAGTGGAATAAATACTGATGCATAAAATTCTTAATCAGATACGTAGGAAGTTTAGTCATGAGCGCTAGAGGTGGACGTGGTCGTGGACGAGGTCGTGGTAGGATGACAGTTTCTGAGCCCGTAGGATCTGATCAGGGTTCAGAAAATGAGATGCCGGTTTCGCCACCAGCTGGAGGTGGTGAGTTCCAAGATCGGTGGGGGGCGACGCCGTGTCACAGCGATCTTTGCGAGTGTTGGAAAGAGTAGCTGGTGTTGGTGGTAACGCAGAGTTAGGAAATCTGTTCTGAGCGACTTCGGGCAAATGGGGCGAATTCTTCCGAGGTGTTTCGGTGTTGCTCCAAAGATCGCTGCGATATTGGTGGAGGCAACCGAGCGGATCATGGATGATCTGGACTTGACAAAATGAAGAGAAGTCGAAGGGCATCGTGTCGCTTCTCGTGATGAGTCATATCAATGGTGGCTCACGGTTTGAGACAGTGGCAGGCGTGAGAGGATCTAACATGGGATTATTTCGTGGTCGCATATCAAAAGAAGTACATCGGAGCTAGTTATATTGACTCCCAGCGGAAGGCATTTACGAGGCTTGTTCGGGGAGTAAATCATTCTTTGAGTACGAGGTGAGTTCCTGGCCGAGTAGGTATGCCGGGGCATTGTGGCCACCGAGCATGAGAGGTGTGTTCGTTTCGAGGATGGTCTCGAGACGACTTGAGATCGCTGATTGCTCCTCGGCAGAGCGCGAAGTTCATTGTCTTAGTTGAGAAGGCTAAGGTAGCCGAGGGTGTTAAGGAGTCGATGGCGGTGGTATGGACAGAAATAGACATAAGAGGAGCTTTGGGTCCTCTGGGTCGTCGGGTAATCCGAGAAGAGGGCTAGACCGAGTGGGCCGAAACCAGCCTGCTAGGTTTGTTGTTTGCTAGGCGGGGACCGCCGCAGCAGTGATCGATGTGGGAAATCTCATTGGGGTGGTTGCTTGGACTGGAGGAAAAGGTTGCTTCGAGTGTGGTTCTCTGAGCACCGTGTGAGGGACCGTCCGCGTAGGTTGGCTAGATTCGATCCCGAGAGTCGGGGCCGTAATCGGTTCGGTAGTGGACCGCCACCGCAGAGGGGCCGTGGTAATGGCGAGAGGTGGTAATGGTTCGGTCGGGGCCGTGGAGCACCGCGCGAGGTGCGGGTAGTTCGATGCTAGACATCCCGGATTAGTGTATGCGCGAGGCGCCGGAGGAGGCGGCCGCACCGGACGTCATAACCGGTGCGTTCTTGATTTTTGGTTCTCCTTATACCGCTTTGATTGATGTGGGTTCAACGCACTCTTATGTTGCCGTAGTATAGTAGAGACCATGGATTTAGACTCGAGATATCTTCTAGGCGGATGACCGTGATTAGCCCTCTAGGTCACTCTGTAGTAGTAGATAAACCGCTTTAGAGAGGTACCCTTAGAACTCCAAGGGGTAGTGTTCGCTTGCGATCTGATGGAACCGCTGTTTGGGAGTTCGATCGATTCTTGGGATGGATTGGTTGGTCAAGTATCAGCGAGGTTGGATTGCGCGCCAAGCGCATGGTTCTTAAGACGGTTGAGGGTGAAGAGGTGGCTATGATAGGTAATAGGAGAGATTACTTATCAAATGTGGTATCCGCTCTGAAGGCAGAGAAGATGGTCAGGAAAGGCTGTGAAGCGTATGTAGTTCATGTGTATGCGTTGGAGGCTAAGGAGTCTCATTGTGGAGAAGGTTCGCACTGCTTAAGGAGTTTGCTGATGTTTTTCTTGAGGAGCTTCCGGGTTTGCCGCCAGATCGCGAGGTAGAGTTCGGAATAGATCTATTACCCGAATCGCGCGGTGTCTATTGCTCCGTATAGGATGGCGCCAAAGGAATTGGTGGAGCTTAAGGCTCGAGATCCGTGGAGTTATTGGATCGAGGTTTTATTAGGCCTAGCGTTTAGCCGGGGTGCACCGTACTCTTTGTCAAGAAGAAAGATGGCACGATGCGGATGTGTATAGACTACCGCCAGATTGAACAAGTCGACGATTAAAAACAAGTATCCGCTGCCACGGATAGATGACTTGTTTGATCACCAAGGGTGCTGCGGTATTTTCAAGATCGACTTGAGATCCGGGTATCACCGCTTAAAGGTTAAGGAGGTGATATCCATAAAACAGCGTTTGGACTCGGTATGGGCACTACGAATTTACGGTAATGCCGTTCGGGTTGACTAACGCACCGGCGTTTATGGATATGATGAATAGGGTGTTTCAGCATGATCTGGATCGGTTAAGTCGTGGTTTTCATAGACGACATCTTGGTGTACTCAAGGCGGAGGAAGAGCATGATAAGCATTTGCGAGTGGTGTTGCGATTTTGAGGAAAAGCAACTCTATGCTAAGTTCGGTAAGTGCGAGTTCGCTTAGAGAAGTGACTTTCTTGGGTCATGTAGTGTCGGTGAGGAATTCAGTGGATCCTCGTAAGATTGAGGCGCTTTTGGATTGGAAGCCGCCTAAGTCGATGGTGAGATTCGAGTTTTCTGGTTTGGCCGATACTACCGAAGGTTTGTTGAGGGTTTTTCGTTGGTAGCAAAACGATGACCAAGTTGTTTGAGGAAAGAAGTTCCGCTTGTATGGACCGAGAAGCGGCGGAAAGCTTCGATAAGTTAAAGAAGATTTTGACCGAGGCTCCGTTTTAATTCAACTTTGAGGCCGGTAAGGAATTCACGCCTATTGCGATGCATCACATACGGGCTTGGGTTGTGTGCTGATGCAAGAAGGTAAGGTTGTGGCTTACGCCTCTCGGCACCGAGGCCACATGAGGTCAACTATCCGACGCACGATTTGGAGCTAGCGGTCGTGGTCTTCGCCTTAAAGATTTGGAGGCACTACTTATACGGGGAGAGATCGATAGTCTTCACGCATCATAAGAGTCTCAAGTATCTACCGACTCGTAAGGATTTGAATTTGAGGCGTATGAGATGGGTTGAGTTGCCGAAAGATTATGACTGCTCGATTGAGTATCATCCGGCAAGGCTAACGTGGTGGCGACGCGCGTTGAGCCGTCTGGTTGTTTCGAGTTAAGAGCATTGTTTGCCCACTTGAGTTTGTATGACGACGGGAGTATCTGGCAGAGTTGCGAGTTAAGCCTACTTGGGTTGAGCGGATCGAGAGAAACAGATTATTGGATGAGGTTACGAGTGCGCGAAGGTTGCAAGTGCGAATGGTGGTGTGGATGGTTACACTGTCTAGTGACGAGGTTCTGTGTTTTCGTGGTAAGGCTTGTATGCCTAAAGATGTTGAGCCGAGGCGTAAGATTCTTCAGACGCACATAGCGATCCTCATGCTATGCATCCCGGAGGTAGCAAGATGTATAGGGATCTTAGAGAGCGCTTTGGTGGCCCGGCTTGAAGAAGGAGGTGACAGAGTTTGTTGGGAAGTGTCGACTTGTCGCCAGTCAAGGCTGAACATCGATTGCCGTCGGGGTTGCTTCAACTGTGAAGATTCCTCGATGGAAGTGGGAAAGGATAACCATGGATTTCGTCGGTGGGTTACCGCTTACGCCAAGCAAGAAGGATTCGATTTGGGTAGTGGTGGATCGACCGACTAAATCACTCACTTTATTCCGGTGAGGGTTGACTACTCACTTGAAGCTAGCGAAGATATATGTGTCGAGATAGTGAGGTTGCACGCGCGTGCGGTTTCGATCATCTCGGATAGGGATCCTAGATTCACGCCAAGGTTCGGAAAGCACCGCATCGAGCTCGGGTACTCGCTTGGATTTCAAAGACGGCTTTTCACCCAAATGATCGGCGGTCAATCGTAAAAGGGTCATTCGTGTCTTAGAGGATATCTTTGAGAGGTTGTATCTTGGATTTCGAGGTAGTTGGGAGGAGTTTTTGCCATTAGTCGAGTTTGCCTACAACAACGATTACTGCGAGCATTAAGATGGCACCGTATGAGGCGTTGTATGGTAGGAAATGTCGCTCACCTACGTGTTGGGCGGAGTTGGGTGAACGTCGCTTGTTGGGACCCGAGTTGGTTCTTTGAGACCGAAGACAAGGTTAAGTTGATTCATCTAGATTGAAGGAAGCTTGGACCGGCGAGAAGTCTTATGCCGATCTTAAGCGAAGAGATATAGAGTTCGCTGTGGGGGATCGAGTGTTCCTGAAGGTCTCGCCTTGGAAAAAGGTGTTGAGGTTCGGGAAGAAAGGCAAGCTAAGTCCGAGGTTTATTGGACCGTATAAGGTACTGAGACGAGTTGGACCAGTGGCGTATCGGCTTGAGTTGCCGGCAAAGCTTAGTCGATTCACGACGTATTCCACGTTTGATGCTTCGACGTTATCGCTCGATCCGTCGCATGTGGTAGCAGTGGAAGAGATCGAGGTAAATCCAGATTTGACCATGGAAGAGGAACCTGTGCAGATTCTTGATCGAGATGTGAAGGTTCTGCGTAAGAAGTCTGTGCCTTTGGTTAAGGTTCTTTGGCGGAATCATGGCGTAGAAGAAGCTACGTGGGAACCCGAGGATATGATGAGACAAAGAATACCCGCAACTCTTACGATCGGGTAATTTCGAGGTCGAAATTATTTTAAGGGGGTAGAACTGTAACATCCCGGGTTAGGGGCTGTTTTGTTGTTGCATGACATTGCATGTGTCTAGTGTGCTGCATGGCTATTGCTATGTTTTGCTATAAAGTAACCTCAAGTGATTTTCAAACCAAACTCGATATTCGACTAAGTCAGAAAGGTTTCAAAATAGCACTAAGAAACTATTGGAAATGCTAAATGAAATCAACTCGTTTTTAAATATATACTTCGGATAAGTTTCCAAAATCTAATCAAACAGGCCTACTCAAATTTTCCTCAAGTTCACTATGTTTCGCCCCGCTTTTAAACGAAAAATCTTATCTCTCGAAAACGTTTTCCCCGTAGCATACCAGATTCGGACGTGGTGTCCTGTCCGGGTTTGGGGTGTTACAAGTGAAACTTCCTGAATTTTGGATGAAGTCAATGAAAAGAAACTGGATAGGAATTTGAGGTGAACGTGGGGAAGCGTCTCAAACCTTTTGAATTTGAATCCTCGAAGTAGCCAGACTGGTTTTATTGTATCCTAAGCTAAATCTAAATGGAATGAATAATAAGAAGAAAATAATAAAGAAAATAAAAGAAAATTAAAAGAAATAAAAATAAAAATAAAAATAAAAGTAAAAGTAAATAATG
The DNA here is from genome assembly GCA_025698515.1 of Gossypium sturtianum. Classification (NCBI taxonomy): domain Eukaryota; kingdom Viridiplantae; phylum Streptophyta; class Magnoliopsida; order Malvales; family Malvaceae; genus Gossypium; species Gossypium sturtianum. The sequence goes on from CM046945.1 coordinate 74,937,413, forward strand.
GAAAATGAAAAAAGAAAAACAACTGGAAAAGAAAAAGGAGGAATGGGTTAAATAAAAATTATGGATCTGGTGGTTGCCCCTGCCCTTGTACCTTCCTGTGGTGGCCACACGGCCATGGCCACGGCCGTGTGTAAGGCCGTGTGGTCTGGAAATCTGCACTTTGGTTAGTTTATAGTTAGGTGCTAAAAAGAAGAATTAAAAATGTAAAAATTAAGTACCTCAAAAGTGATTTCTTCGTTTGTCTTGAGGTTTGAATTAGTGATTCGAGGGTCTTCCTTATTCAACAATACCTGATCCCCTATTTTGAAGTGATTTGTTGTTTCTATTAGCTCGTCTGGGGTTTCCTTCGGTTTCACTTCGTGTATTCCTAGTTTCTCTTTAAAGTGTGTTTTTCACTTGTCTAATTCATCGACCTGAAGCCTTAGTTCTTCATGAATTATTTCTTTATGGGTACGAGGTCTAAGATCTAGCTCAGTTAGGTGATTTCGTGATGCTTCCTATAAAGAAGGTTGAACCGAATGGTTATCAATAGAATTAACGTTCGTACCTTTATTACTCGATGTCCTAGCTGAGTCAAGAGCTTGAAGAGTGATTGTTTCATCGCCTACACGAAGTATGAGTTTGAAACATCCCCAAACCCGGCCCATTCGCTACGATCGAATCTGGTTATGTCACTGGGGAAAGTCGGATGAAAATCTTTATTAACTTAGCATAAAGCATGAAAGAATTCAATTTTTGAAAACCATGTTCATTTAAAGCAATATGCAAACTTTAGAAGTTACAAATTGTCTGAAAATACTTTATTAAACATACTTTTATAAATAGGGTACTGGAATTAAAACCATTTTCACATAGAAATCCAAATTAGATAAACCATGGTTAAAGTAATACCAAAATAATAAAATGGCCTTTATTACAACCCAATAATTCAAATAAAGTACTTATATCAAAACCAAGCATAAAATATTAAATCATCATCTTCGGCATGGGCCACCTTGTCCTCTCCGATCCCGGTCCAGCTTTATGCAATACCTGAAATGGTTAAAGGAAAAGGTGAGTCACCAAGACTCAAGTGTGCAACCCTTTTCCCTGGATTAGCAAAACATCATATGCAAACATAACATAATCATCATGCATCCAATTAATATGCACCCACTCCTAACCATCCATTCACCTTTTCTACCCCATGTGGTACCAAACCACTGGTGGTGCCAAACCACTGGTGACATATAGTCACAATGTGTTACCAAAACACTGGTGTCCCAAAGACACAATATCCGTCAATGTGGTGCCAAACCACTGGTGTCCCAAAGACACGCTTTGTGCTACCAAAGCACCGGTGACCAAGTCACAAATCCAATGATGGGGCCAACCCATCGTGTGATACCCAATCACTAGCGAGATTTATCCCATATCTCAAGTGGGGCCAACCCACGGTGGTGTTAACCACGTGGACAAGTCGCAATAAGGTGCCCAACCTCCGTGTCCCAAAGACACAAATGTGGTACCAAACCACCGTGACCGTAGTCACAATAATCGAATGATGGGGCCAACCCATCGTGTGATACCAAATCACCGGCGCCAATCCTCAATACCGCCTTGTGGGGCCAACCCACCGTGGTGCGAAACCACGGGGGCGAGACGAGAGTGCCAAACCTCCGAGGTGCCAAACCTCTGGTGACCCAAAGTCACAAAGTTGTGTTACCAAAACACCGGTGCTCACAAAGACAAAATATCACCGCCCTCCTCTCATATCACCCATCATCATACCAACTCATGTATAGTATTCAAAATCATGCAAACATGTTTAACGTTGCATCTCATAGCACATACATCATAAATCATGACATCATGTATCAATAATAAGACTCATAATGAAAACGGGACTTACACTGAATCCGCGCACACATACCCCATAGGGTATCATATCACTCAACCATACTGCTTTTGGTTTACCAATCAATCGCTTTATCAAACATATACAAAGCAAGAAGTATGTTAGTTTACACACACGGTTACTAATGCGACTATCAAATCCCGTAGATCAAGATCTAACGCACTAGATCCCCTTCCTTAACACTTTTCGAGCACTAGCCACAACCCGAGATATGCGAGATCAAGCCTTCCCCTACAATCGCCAAAACTAAACAACATAATCATGCTAATCAACCTCTAAGGGTATAATCGTAATTTTACCTACTAAGGGTATTTTCGTAATTTACCCACCAAGGGTATTTTCGTAAATTCACAACTAAAATGGCCTTTTCGAAGGCCTAATGTCACCACTAGCGACTCAGCTACCATTTCCTAGTTGTACCAGCACGATTGGGCCTAAAACCCGATTTCGGCCCATCCGCCCACACGCGCGCGTGTGGCCACACTAGCACAAATCTAGCCACGTATATAACTTCCACCTAGTCTAGTTCAACATATACTAACCAATCATGCAATTTACTCATATGGGCCCATGGGCCCATTGGGCCCACTTCGGCCCATCGAGGCCCAAGCAGCCCCAACCCACGAGAATACTACTGATGGCCTCAACTATCGCGTCGAAGCCCCACACATGCGCTCGCACGCTCGTGTGGCTACTAATGCCGTAAACCGCATTTCGGCATTTGCCGCTACAACTAGAGTAGAGAGAGTTACCCACCGATAGGACTCAGGGGCTAATCCGCGCCCGATCACTCTTGTGCCCAAACGCCTCCAAGATGTGTTTACTCTCCTCCTAGGATGCTCCTTATATAGCTAGCTCTTCACCTTCATTCTTTGTGTCTTTCCGATGTGGGATCCCTTCACAAGAGAGTTTAAATTCAATCAAACTCTTGCCAGTCCAATCCATAAAATAAATACTCAATTGCTTGTCATGAGATTCGAACCTGCACTCATTGTAGCATAATCCACGCCGCTAACCACTTGGCCACAAGCTCCTCTTGTGTCTTAAACCATGCGCAACTAAATATAAACTATGGGCCAAATTCTAAGGTCCAAGCAAAAAGAAACCGAAATGCAAAAGCCAAGACTTGAACCTTGGACCTCCTTCCTTCCCTTGTGGCGTCACCCCCTTGTCCCCTAAGTGGCGTCACTTTGCCACTACACCACACACTCCTTTTGTTTTATTTTATCCATATTTTATTCTTAAGGCCTATCTGCCAACTTCCAGGGTTTTTTTCACCTAAAACCAAAATTTCCCCAAAGCCAATATTTGATCCCGGGACTTCATAGAAGCCCTCTAACCTTCCAAAATCACTTATCCAATGGGTCTAACTAGCATTTAAGCCGATCTCTTGTTCTCCAAAAATTTAAACGCTACTACGCCTAAGGCCCATTGGGCTCAATTCTCCTAGGCCCAATTTCGGGATGTTACAAATCTACCCTCCTTAAAGAAATTTCGTCCTCGAAATTTCCAACTAACTAACAGTCGCACATCCTACCACACTACGCTCTTGCTGCGCACTCTGATCTTAATAAAGTTGTGATTCTACCTTGACCACGTCCGCGACAACCACGTCCCCTAGAACTCATATCTAGCGTCGCGATTTAATCTGATTAAAAGTTTTATGCATTAGGAATTTTGTTCCACTGTTTTATCCACGAAAGCGATTTTATGAATGTAAGTTTCGAAGTCGTTCTTTCGAGCAATCAAAGTTTCATCTCAAGTTTTCTGTTCTAATTCACACATTCACATACTTCACTAAAGACACATTCATTCATCCATGTCACTTTCTTGAGCATTCCCAACCTGTGGGTAATTTCGTCATTTTCCTATAGGGGGTATTTCTAGCAATAACTCAGGGTCAATTTGAAAATAGTTTTCAAATTAAAGATATTTCAAAGTTTACAAAATCTCAAGGGTCATCTTGAAAAATTTGTTTTTCAAACCGGATGTGTTGTAAAAATTTGAAATCGGGTTATTTCAAGAATTGGGGACGTTAAGGGCATTTTCGTAAATTTCTCAAATCAGGATATCTCGATATTTGTAAAATGAGAAGTTTTGATATTTTCATAATGTAAGAACATTTTAGTAAAAATCGAGGGAATTATGAAAATTTTGAAACCAAGGGCATTTTTTGGTAATTTTGTTCATCGGGGTAATTTTGTAAATTTTCAAATCGGGTATCTTGAAAATAGCATTTTTGTATACTTTTGCAAAGTAGGAAATTTTATTAAAATTGGAGTTAAACCGAAATCTTGAAAGTCGTGGGCATTTTAGTAATTTTGCCACTAGGGGCATTTTGGAAATTTTGGTAAATCGAGAAAACATCTTTCAAAATCAGATTAGGGGTTTACAAACCAAAGGGGTAAGTTTGAAAATTTTAAAACTAAGGGTTTTAAAACAAGAAGGCTAATCCCTTTCGGGTTTTAATACTTGGTTTAGCCTATGAACAAGTCTTCTTGGTTAAGGTGAACCGTAGCTACGCACTGTAGGATTCGAGTAAAGAGGAGGTGAGTCGCTAGGACCGCTTAAATACCAAGCTCTTCTTCAATACCAATCCTCAACATGCGTGCAAATGGTTGCCACACCTTAACTCGGTGACTTACTTCACGAGTTTGTTTAGTAGCCTTAAGCCTTATGCATGTGTTTGAGTAGACTAGTCCTAGGGTTCAACAGATCCTAGTATTCTAATCTACGAGCCCAAACTAAGCCCAAATCAATTCATACAAACAGATCACTTCAAGAGAGTCCAAGTACTTACCGTGGACTTGGGCCTGAGGTACAGTGCCATGCCGAATAACTGAAAAGTTTCTTAAAAACCCATATTGCAAAAACCCATTTTGAAAATCAAGCTGGACCCAAAACCCTCAAAGCCGAGTTTTGAACCGGCTCGATACTAAATGAAACATCCCCAAACCCGCCCATTCGCTACGATCAAATCGGTTATGTCACTGGGAAAGTCGGATGAAAATCTTTATTAACTTAGCATAAAGCATGAAAGAATTCAATTTTTGAAAACCATGTTCATTTAAAGCAATATGCAAACTTTAGAAGTTACAAATTGTGCTGAAAATACTTTATTAAACATACTTTTATAAATAGGTACTGGAATTAAAACCATTTTCACATAGAAATCCAAATTAGATAAACCATGGTTAAAGTAATACCAAAATAATAAAATGGCCTTTATTACAACCCAATAATTCAAATAAAGTACTTATATCAAAACCAAGCATAAAATATTAAATCATCATCTTCGGCATGGGCCACCTTGTCCTCTCCGATCCCGGTCCACTTTTATGCAATACTGAAATGGTTAAAGGAAAAAGGTGAGTCACCAAGACTCGATGTGCAACCCTTTTCCCCGGATTAGCAAAACATCATATGCAAACATAACATAATCATCATGCATCCAATTAATATGCACCCACTCCTAACCATCCATTCACCTTTTCTACCCCATGTGGTACCAAACCACCGGTGGTGCCAAACCACCGGTGACATATAGTCACAATGTGTTACCAAAACACTTTGGTGTCCCAAAGACACAATATCCGTCAATGTGGTGCCAAACCACTTTGGTGTCCCAAAGACACGCTTTGTGCTACCAAAGCACCGTGACCGAAGTCACAAATCCAATGATGGGGCCAACCCATCGTGTGATACCCAATCACTAGCGACGATCCCATATCTCAAGTGGGGCCAACCCACGGTGGTGTTAACCACAGGGACAAGTCGCAATGAGGTGCCCAACCTCTGGTGTCCCAAAGACACAAATGTGGTACCAAACCACTGGTGACCGTAGTCACAATAATCGAATGATGGGGCCAACCCATCGTGTGATACCAAATCACCGGGCGTCAATCCTCAATACCGCCTTGTGGGGCCAACCCACCGTGGTGCGAAACCACGGGGGACGAGGCGAGGTGCCAAACCTCTAGAGGTGCCAAACCTCTGGTGACCCAAAGTCACAAAGTTGTGTTACCAAAACACTGGTGCTCGTCAGCACAAAATATCACTGCCCCCTCCTCTCATATCTCCCATCATCATACCAACTCATGTATAGTATTCAAAATCATGCAAACATGTTTAACGTTGCATCTCATAGCACATACATCATAAATCATGACATCATGTATCAATAACAGTACTCATAATGAAACGGACTTACCTGAATCCGTGCACATACCCCATAGGGTATCATATCACTCAACCATACTGTTTCGGTTTTACCAATCAATCAGTTTATCAAACATATACAAAGCAAGAAGTATGTTAGTTTACACACCTGGTTACTAATGCGACTATCAAATCCCGTAGATCAAGATGTAACGCACTAGATCCCCCTTCCTTAACACTTTTCGAGCACTAGCCACAACCCGAGATATGCGAGATCAAGCCTTCCCCTACAATCGGCCAAAACTAAACAACATAATCATGCTAATCAACCTCTAAGGGTATAATCGTAATTTTACCTACTAAGGGTATTTTCGTAATTTACCCACCAAGGGTATTTTCGTAAATTCACAACTAAAATGGCCTTTTCGAAGGCCTAATGTCACCACTAGCGACTCAAATACCATTTCCAGATTGTACCGACGATTGGGCCTAAAACCCGATTTCGGCCCATCCGGCCCACACGCTCGTGTGGCCCACCTAGCACAAATCTAGCCACGTATATAACTTCCACCTAGTCTAGTTCAACATATACTAACCAATCATGCAATTTACTCATATGGGCCTATGGGCCCATTGGGCCCACTTCGCCCCATCGAGGCCCAAGCACCCCAACCCACGAGAATACTACGATGGCCTCAACTATCGCGCATCGAAGCCCCACACATGCGCTCGCACGCTGTGTGGCTACTAATGCCGTGTAACCAAGCATTTCGGCATTTGCCGCTCTACAACTAGAGTAGAGAGAGTTACACACCGATAGGACTGCTGGGCTAATCCGCCCGATCACTCTTGTGCCCAAACGCCTCCAAGATGTGTTTACTCTCCTCCTAGGATGCTCCTTATATAGCTAGCTCTTCACCTTCATTCTTTGTGTCTTTCCGATGTGGGATCCCTTTGTCGAGAGAGTTTAAATTCAACTGAAACTCTTGCCGTCCAATCCATAAAATAAATACTCAATTGCTTGTCATGAGATTCGAACCTGACTCATTGTAGCATAATCCACGCCGCTAACCACTTGGCCACAAGCTCCTCTTGTGTCTTAAACCATGCGCAACTAAATATAAACTATGGGCCAAATTCTAAGGTCCAAGCAAAAGAAACCAAAATGCAAAAGCCAAGACTTGAACCTTGGACCTCCTTCCTTCCCTTGTGGCGTCACCCCCTTGTCCCCTAAGTGGCGTCACTTTGCCACTACACCACACACTCCTTTTGTTTTATTTTATCCATATTTTATTCTTAAGGCCTATCTGCCAACTTCCAGGGTTTTTTTCACCTAAAACCAAAATTTCCCCAAAGCCAATATTTGATCCCGGGACTTCATAGAAGCCCTCTAACCTTCCAAAATCACTTATCCAATGGGTCTAACTAGCATTTAAGCCGATCTCTTGTTCTCCAAAAATTTAAACGCTACTACGCCTAAGGCCCATTGGGCTCAATTCTCCTAGGCCCAATTTCGGGATGTTACAGAGTTCACCTGCATAGATATCAATTTTAGCTCTTGCAGTTGCTAAAAAGGGTCTTCCTAAAATTAAAGGAATATTATTATCCTCATCTATGTCTAAAACGACAAAGTCTACTGGGAATACGAAATTATCAATTTTGATTAGAACATTTTCTATTATACCCCTAGGAATTCTGATAGTTTTATCGATTAATTGGATGCTCATCCTAGTTTGTTTGGGTTTCCCTAGACCTAGTTTTTTAAAATGCTTTATAAGGCATAACATTTATGCTTGCCCTAAATCGGCTAACGCATTTTCTATAGATAAACTACCAATTATGCATGGAATTGTAAAACTCCCTGGGTCTTTTAATTTCTGTGGTAGCCTATTTTGTAGAATTGTCGAGCACTTTGCGTTGAGTTCCACATGTGATTCCTCGTCTATCCTTCGCTTTTTCGTTAACAGCTCCCTTAAAAATTTTCTAGAATCTAGTATCTACGAAAGAGCTTCGAGTAGAGGTAAGTTAATATGTAATTTCTTTAAAAGTTTAAGAAACTTACCGAACTGTTCCTCTGTATCATCTCTCTTTAATGCTTCGGGGTAATGTATGCGAGGTTGGTACTTTTTGATTACTAGTTTTGGCTTTTCTCGTGTTACCTCTACTTTACCTTCTTCTACCCCGTGTTCTTGTATTGAGTTGGGTTCATCTAGCCCTTTACTATCATGAGTTGTGATGGTTTGAATTTGCTCTTTTGGGTTAGTTTCAGTGTTGCTTGGCAAGCTTTCTTGTAGTTGTTCTGAGATCAGCTTCGCAAGTTGTCCAACTGACTTAGTAAGTTCCCAACTTGGTTCTCGATCCCTTTGATTGATGCCTCTTGATCTTCGAGTGCTATTTTGGTGTTTTGGAGACGAGTTTCTGTGGCTGCCATGAATTTTGTCAGCATCTCTTCAATGTTTGACTCATCTTCCTGTTGGTGAGGTGGTTGTTGAAAATCTGGAGGAAGTTCTGATCCTTGGCTATTTTGATCATCCCATGAGAAATTGGGATGATACCTCCAACCTGCATTATAAGTGTCATTATAAAAATTATTTTGTGGTCTGAAATAGTTACCCGTATAGTGAGCTTGCTCGTTTTCCATGCCATATCCGTAGGGTGGGTACTCAGGATTTGCCACGCCTCCTAGATTCGAGTCATATTGCATTTCTGGGTGTACTTGCGAGAGACTATAAAAACCATCCATCTTTTCATTCATCATTTTGTAAGAGTATGCCCAAAGATTAATCATGAGATGGTTGTAATAACATACTTGATTTACCATGTTTATTAATATAAAGCATTGTCATTATTATTTCAGTTTTTCTTTCTGTGTGTACAAATAAATTATTTTATAATAATGTCCTGAGAATAATATGATTATTCTTAAAAGATCCTTAGTCAAGTATTATTGTTGACTAGGACAACAATAATGCATTAAGACTAACATGTAGTTGATTAATGATAAAGAGTTGTCATTGATATGGAGTGTCAAAATCAATGCATGAATATGTGTGTTAGAGAACAACATATTGGACTGACCAGCTATGAGTATGTTTCTTGGATTATTATGTAATTGTCACAACATTACTCATAGTGATTAATATGTATATGATCCTCAGACTTGAGATCATCATCATCCCAACATCGTGAGTTGTATATTTTGATACAGTCAAACGTACACTATAACTGGTTGTTCTATAAAGGCTGATGTTGGATATACCACAATCTATGTAGAGGGATATGGTTGATCAATATAGGATAAGTCCCTCATACATAATAGGAGTAATATCTTAGGCCACTTGATTGAGTGAGACTAGAAATGCATGGCCATGCTCAAATAAGTTGACATGAGATGTCATACTAATTTGTATATCATAGTCTACTCAAGATATCAAGAAACATGGGATGGACTATACAAGTGTGACTATTCCATGACTTGTGTCCATTCCAGAGATAAAGGACTTAAGAATTAATGCATGAAAGGTTAATCACAAAAAAGGTTATGTCGAATCATGACTCCTTGTAACTTAGGTAGCAATGATGCATTGCTAGATGCCACTCATTGTTTGTAACATTAGAATCGTTCTAGTATTACTGCTAACGTTACAAGAACCTATAGGGTCACACCCTATGGTTGAAATGAACGGAATAAAACATAGTTGGTATTGTATTTGATTGTCACATGAATTAAATTAATTAAAGAATTAATTTAAATTGGGCAATCAAAAATTGAACATATTATATGTACAAGGATGTTGTACACATAATGAGAATTAATATATGAATTTGGTTTGTATATAGATTTAAATAAATATAGTTTACTGAAATCCATGTTATAATTAATGCAATTATAATTTGTTTTTGGATATAATTAATGTAATTAAAATTTTCGGTTAAAACATTATTATATTTATTTAATTTTATGATTCATTAAAAAGATACTAATTATAAAAGGTAATAGGTTATATAGAGCTTATTAAGAAAAAACCCTAAAAGATTGCTTTAAGGTCTAGCAGCCGTCAAGCAAGAAAAACCTCCAAAACAGTTTTGGAGATTTCTTCCGTTCATAGTCAAACCGGGTGGATTACGTAGAGGCCGACATCGGAAAAGGTTGTGGCTTGATTCGACAGTGGATCAAAGTTCGTGTTACTGAGGCGTCGCTGTCTACTCAGATTGAAGTTTCGGTAATTTCGAAACCTTTATTTCACCCTGATTTGTTCCTCACACATGGATTCATGGTTTGGATCGCCAGAATTTAATTTTATTTTGCTGCGCCAAGGGGTGCCGGCGTTCCAACACATTTCTAGCTGGCTAGATAACCTTGAGACCACGACGAGGTTGAAGACACTGGCGGCTTTAGTAGGAATTGTCCTCATCGCTTCCCACTGATAATTATTCAGTGCCATCTTCTCTAAAAACTAAAATTATCTGCCAAAAGCAAATGGAGGAAAAATTAGCAAAGTAAAAAAAAATTAAAAAAAATAATAATAATGAAAAAAATGGCTAAAGTAATAAAAATAGAGCTTTCTTAATATTTTAGTTCCCCGGCAACAGCGCCAAAAACTTGATCGCTGTGAATCAGAGCTTTAAAATTTATAAAAAGAATGATCGAACTTGGAAACTAACTATGACAACGATTGAGGCAAGTGCACCTATCGAACAATAGTATAGCTTAGGCAAGACCGGATTATCGAACCCAAAGGAACTAAAAGTACTAATACTAACTTTCTTTCTATTATTTATCCTAAAATAAGTGAAGTTGTTTATCTAATCTAAATTAATTAACTACTAAACGAAAGACTCTAAGACAAAGAAGAATGAAATTGGAAAATAACTTGGGAAAAACTCAGTTGATTTAGATGATACCCTAGGAAGAATCCACCTAGACTTCACTTGTTATCTATCACTGACCCATACGATTTATTCACATAGTTTGATCCGTAAGACTCCCTAACGTATATTAAACCCTCTCTCGAGGCGAATAACGTCTAACCCTAGGTTAATTAGTGGAACTCTCGTTCTCTTATAATAACCCCCTAGAATAGCAGCAAATCGATCTATGGATTCCCATATTAGGTTTCACCCTAATCTGGCAAAATCTCGTCACCCTATCTCTAGGCGTGCGATCAACTCCGCTTAATTATGTTGGATCTACTCTTAGGCAGGGTCTATTCCTCCTCCACCTAAGCACATTAAATTTGGATTAAGCTCACATAATTAAGAACAAACTAAGTATTTATCATATAATTCAGAAAACAATAACAAGATTCATCATAGGTTTTATCCCCTTCTGTATCCAAGGGTTTAGTTCATAACAATAAAGGAAAACATCTCAAGAGAAAAGATAAAATAAAAAATAAGAAATGCCTAAAACCCCCTGAAGGAATTGAAGGAGAGATCCTCCGTCTTGAGTATAATTCTGGCTTCTTGAGATGGATCAACTGGCTATCCCTGAGTGAATCCCCACAAATCTGCCTTCTCTGGCCTAGCACGACGCCCCTAGACGATGGCTTTTGGGCTACCCTCGACAGAGGGTTTCTGTCGAACTTCCCGATTAAGTTGCCCCCTAGGGTGTTTATAAAGGCTTTGAGATGTGTTACTTGGCCACCAAGTATCCTAATTTGAGTGCAATTTCTAATTAGGGGTTTAATTAGACTTTGGAGTGTGTTTCTTTGCCTCCAAGCATCCCAATTCGAGTAAAACTCTTCTTGGCCGCGGTGGGGCACGGCCTCATGCACACGCCCATGTGAATCGTGGCCAGGCTGTGTGGACTTCGTTGATGAGGCAGGGCCGTGTAAATTGTGGTCCAGGCTGTGTTCTAGATCTTTAAGGAGGCACGACCGTGTGATCTTTGGTCTATGCCGTGTCGATTTCATGCTTTGGCCCATTTGTCCTGTTTTAAGCCCGTTTTGCGTTCTTTTCATCCCCTGGTGCTTTCCTGAGTATATAACATGAAAAGAAAGGATTAAGAGCACCAAATTACATAAAATAAGGGATAATTCATCCAAAAGCATACTAAATGTTGGATTAAAATATGTTACTTTTACTGTTTATCATTGCGTCCGAGGTAAGTTCGTATGTAATAAGTTTTGTTATAATTGTAATTTAAACACTTTGATATTGCATAAGTTGTGAAAACAACATTGCGGACTTATTCGACGAAGATTTGGCATTGGAAATCCCAGTTGAACCTTAGGAATAGATTAGGATACGAATGACATGTCATTAGGGGATACATTGAGTTGGCTTCAGGCCATGATATTGGCACTTCGGGTGCGAGATTCATTGAGTTGGCTTCGGGCCATGATATTGGCAGTTAGGGTGCGAGGCTCCCGAGTATCTGACTTTTATTCCAAATGGTTCAACGAGTTTATTAAAGATGTGAAATGGTGAGAAATAAATACGTATTGGTACAGGTATGTATGGAAAACTATACGAGCATTGAGTCTAAGGAAGTTGTGAGTTTATGATCAAGTATGTGGTTATATTCATGTTAGCTTGAGATTAATGTATTGTTGCATATTATGTCATTTAATTTGAATGGTAAATGAATGGTGAGACTTGCTTATTATTTTCATACGAGCTTACTAAGCTATAAAGCTTACTTTGTTTATTTTACCATGTTTTATAGTGATTTCGAAGCTAGCTCAGATTCAGAGATCGTCGGAGACTTCGTCACACCATCCAACTATCACCTTGGTACTTTTAAAATTATGTTTTGGTCATATGGCATGTATAGGAGTTGGTCATTTTGATGTATAGTTTGGTAATGAATTTAGCCATTTGGTTTGCTTTGTATATGGTAAGTATTTTGCTTGGTGTATAGCCATGAGAGATGGCGTATTTTGGTTCCATTTTGGCAAATATGATGATGTATATATATGTGCTAATGTTCCTTGATGATGTGGTTTATAAATGCTTTGTGAATGTGAAATTGGTATGATTTGAATGAGCAAAACATGATATTATAAGCATGTTAGTTGTTGGTATTGAAATGGCATGATTTAGTATTGGTTGTGGTTGTATTGGATGCCTATTTATGCTATGATTTTAGCCATTTGGGTTGTGTAGGTGTGAGCAAGTTTGGGTGGCAAAATGTCTTGGTAAATAGCCTATTTTTGTCCACATGGGCAGAGGCACGAGCGTGTGTCCCTACCATCTGCGACGCATGGTCAGGTTACACGGTCATGTGTCCCCTGGTGTTGAATAAGAAATCAAGTCAGTATGCTTCACACGGCCTCACACAAGGGCGTGTGACTTGACCGTGTGGCATAAGTCAGTATACCCTACAGGTTTGGCACGGCCTAGCACACGGCCTGTCACACGGGCGTGTATGGCCATTTTTAGGGCACACGGGCTAGTCACACGGGCGTGCGTGTTGCGCGTGTGACCCAAGTTAGAGAGTTATACGAGGTCAGACACGGGCTGGGACACGACCATGTGCTTCCATTTCGAATGTCGACATGGCCTGTGACATGGGCGTGTCTTTGGCTGTGTGAGACACACGGCCGATCCACACGGGCGTGTGTCCCCTATTTTTGACAAAAAAATTCTATGTATTCTTACAGATTTCAAAGTTATCTGTTTAGTCCCGAACCACCCGAATGACTATTTTGGGTCTTGTAGGCTCATATTAGGGACGATATGAATGTGTTGGTTGATAATTGCATGAAATTTGAAAATGTATGAGTAAATGTATGTGTAATTGATTTATAAGTTCGGTAATGCTCCGTAACCCTATTCCGGTGTTGAATACAGGTGAGGGGTGTTACAATTTATGTGTCCGAAGGGCATCACTTAGAATTTATAGTGCCCATACTGAGTCCTAAAGGTCGTTTTCAGTATATCCACTTCTTTCACTTGCAACTGATAATAACCCGACCTCAGATCAATCTGAGAGAAAATAGTGGCACCTCTAAATTGATCAAAAAGGTGACTAATTCTCGTTAAAAGATACTTATTCTTCACAGTCAGTTTGTTCAAATGATGATAATAAATGAAAATCCTCATCGATCCATCCTTCTTCTTCATGAATAACACTAGAGCTCCCCACGGTGATACACTTGGCCTTATCAAGCCATGATCTAGCAACTCTTGCAACTATACTTTGAGCTCTTTAAGCTCGTTCAGTGCCATACGATAGGGTGCAAGGGGCATCGGTGTTGTCCTAAGCAATAGTTCAATTCCGCATTCGACCTCACGTTCTAGAGGTAATTCGGGCAACTCTTCTAGAAATACGTTTGGAAATTCTCTCACTACACGGATATTCTTCAACACTGCACCATCCATCTTCGTATCCAAGATATATGCTAAATACTCCTCACATCCTTTATGAATCAGATTATTTGCTACCAAGGCAGAGATCACATTCGATAGATAATTCCAACGCTCTCCAATCATGATTATTTTGCTCCCTTCCAGAGTGTTTAGGGTAACCCATTTCATATTTGCTGGTCAGTAACCCTCATTATTAATTCACTTTTCTGTGCATCAATTAATGTTCTACTAGTGGCTAGAAAAGGTCTTCCAAGAATAATTGGTACCTCTTTATCAGCTTCAGATTCCAGAATAATAAAATTTGTTGGAAAAATAAAATTGTCAACTCTTACCAACACATCTTCAATTTTACCTTCCGGATGTGCATGAAAGCGCAGCTAGCTGCAGCACTACTGTTGTGGGTCTCGCCTTCCCAATTCCTAGCTTCTTGAAAATAGACATAGGCATTAAATTTATACTTGCATCTAAATAGCATAATGTTTTGCTTACTTAATGATTTTCAATTGAGCAAAGAATAGTAAAACTCCCTAGGACCTTCAATTTTGGTAGCAATTTGTTCATCAACATTGCTGTACACCCTTCAGTGAGTGCAATGGTTTCAAATTCCCCTAATTTGTGCTTCTTTGACAATATGTTCTTCATGAACTTTACGTAATTCAGAATTTTCTCCAATGCTTCCACCAATGGTATGTTGATATTGATGCGACCACGGCCTCGTTGAGATGTCTGAGTCGTTTATGTGCCCGATCATCAAATGAAGAAGTATCGTTCTATTTTTTAAGTAAGGTTTGAATGTGGCTAAGTATGGAGTTAGGTAACAAAGATAGGCTCAAAATGGCTAAGTTTATGATGCTATAGGTTCGGCTAACAAAGAATTAGAAAGGAATGATTGATAGCTTGGATAGAATGGAAATATTGCTTAACGGTCAAGAACGAACCAACACTATAGGTGAGTGCTGACCCGGGACTTATAAGACTCTTAAGGTGGTCTAGGTGATAAGTTGGGACCTTGATCCGTTACCTAGGAAGGTAACAACCAAAGGTATAGTTTTAGGTGAACGCCACACTCGGAATAAGTGATAAGTTTGGAAAAGAAGCAGGTTGACGCCACTGACTAAACAGATAAGTCAAGCTGAGTCTTGAACGAAATTTGAGAGTCGAAAATGCTCACAAATAACTCAATTTTCATTAAAAATGTGAAAAGTCCCTACAACCAGCAAATGGATGAATATTTATAGTAAAATCCTAAGGCTAGATGAATAGGCAGACAAGTAGATAAATAGACATTTTGTTTCAGCTTTTAATGAGCTGAAAATTCCAGAATAATTAATTAAAGTTCTAAGAGGTTTCTTCAGCCTTGAAAGCATCATTGGATAACTTCTAGATGATGTATAATCAGCTGAAATGAACTTGGAGTGAATGGTAGTTGATTGGCCATGTCTATGTTCGGGTATGGTGCTTTAAGAGGCTTAAATGCAATGTCTTGTTCAGCTGGAAAGGTTGTGGTTGATTAATGAACAGCTTGAGTATTGCAATGGTCATTAAGTGTGAACTGAATTCAAACAACCCTTTATGTGTGTGTGAAAACACAAAACTAAACAACATTGAAGTGTGAATGGAATGTTCGGCTAGTGTGAAAGCCTTCAAGGTTGCTTTGGGGAGCTAATTAGTCAACTTAGGGAAGAATAATCAGCAGCTTAGCTTTGGCCATTGAAGTCCACGAAGAGGTGCTTTGAAGAGCTGAACCATCAACTCCTTGCATTTATGCCATCCCAAGCATGTACCTGCACCTAATTAATTCAGTAAATTAATCCATCTTAAGACACATTAATTCGGCAGCTTAAGTCACATTAAGAACAAGTTTAAACTAAGACATATTTATAACATATATTTAAACTAAGTTACTAATTAATTTTGGCTGTAGCTAGACATATTTAAAACATGTAATAGGCTAAGACAAGTTAATATCAGGTAATAAAAACATGTATTTAAATAAAAACTTTTATAAACGAAATTAATAAGTCCAAATTAAGACATATTTATGAGCTGAAGCTAATTAACTAATTTAATTAAAACATTTACTTATTCTAGCAATTAAAAACGCAAGCATTAAAAAGATAGAGATGAGCTTAATTGAGCTAAGTTGAGCTGAATTAAGCTCATGGAGCTGAGCTTGAGATGAGTTCGGCTTGCAAGAGGTTGCAAGGTGATATTGTAGAGCTAGTCCAAGCTCTCTCGATGTGTCCAGCCAACGTCTCGCCCCACACTTGGTTGACTAAGGCCAGCATGGCCTCTTTGAATAGCTTGGATTGAGCTCGTGTGATAGGACCTTGTGATAGCTCCAATGGGTCCTTGCTCGAGCTAGGTGCACTCCGGGGCATGGCCGCATCAGATATGAAGTTGCTTCAGGGCATCCAAGAATTTTTAAATTGAAAATATTGCTTCGACTTCTGAAATTGGTGAGGAAAAGGTGGTGGTAGCCTTCCTTCTAATTGTTGAGGTTGTTTTTCCGTGGCATTGTTATTGGCAACTCTAGTTGATTCCACTTCATTTTTTTTGTATGATCTTCTCAGTTGTAGACTGCTCTTTTACTGGTTCTGAATTTATCTTATGTGTGAAATCTAAGCTATCTTCTTCAACATTGGCATCATTAACAAATCTAGGTAAATGAGTACCACTTCTGAGTGTAATGGCTTTGCAATGCTCCTTCCCTTGAGACCTTGAATTTTTAGTATCAATCGGTACTGCTCCTTGCTATCTTGAGCTTAATGAATTGGCAATTTGCCCCACTTGATTTTCTAAAGCTCTTATAGATGTAGCTTGACTCTGAATTACAACATCATTCTTGGCCACGCATTCCTTCAACAATGCTTCGATAGATGAAGAAGATGATACTAAACTTTGCTGAACATTTTTTTGTGGCATGGGATGATTATATCTAGGTGGTGTTGTAGTGACATTCTATGGAACATTACTAGAATTTCCCACCCATTGATTACTCCAACTGAAATTAGGATGTTGTTTCCATCCTGGATTATTTGTATTTGAATATGGTTTATTATTTCGATAGAAATTTCCCATGTAATATACTGAGGCTGAGTTCGATGGGCATTCATCAAAAACATGATCTTCTCCACAATAAACACATGTTAGCTCGACTGCTTTCATTTCCTGCACTGCAGCTGTTCTCTTTATTATTTTAATCATATTAGTTAGGGATGATACCTGAGCTGCTAATGAAGTGATCGCATCAAGGTCCATAGCTTTAGCAACTCTTCTGCCAGTCCCTACTCTTGTGGTCAGATATTGATAATCATTGTTTGATATCTTTTTCAAAATCTCATATGCCTCATTATACAATTTATCTAGCAAAGTGCCATCGGTAGATGCATCAACTACAATTCTTGTATGTGAATTTAATCCATTGTAAAACATTTCCATCTGTGTCCAATGTTGGAAACCATGCATCAGGCATTTTCTAATTAATTCCTTAAATCGCTCCCAAACTTCATACAATGTCTCAACCTCAGATTGCCAAAAAGAGATAATATCATTCCTTAATTTGGCATTCATATTTTGAGTATTGTACCTTAACAAAAACCTCTAACAAAGTTCATTCCAAGATGTCACCGTTTCTGACAGCAAAGCATTCAACCATGCTCTAGCCCGATCTCGTAATGAATAAGGAAATAGCTTGAGTGTTAGGGAATCTTCATGAACACCCTGTTGCCTGAATGAACCACAGACCTCAAAAAAGAGTCGTAAATGCAGCCTTGGATCTTCAGTAGGTAACCCACTGAGCTATCCTACTGTTTGTAGCATTTGAAACATCACTGGTTTCAACTCAAAAGGCTGAGCTTGAATATGTGGCCTGACAATCCCTGGATTCAAATCATCCAAGATTGGCACTACATGTTCTCTAATGGGTCTCTCTCTATCATCTACCACACGAGGAATATCAACGTCCCTACCATTCAGATGTAATGGATCTTCCTTGCCTGGATCATTTCCAATCCTTACCGTTTCTCGTAATTATTTTCTCCTTCTCCTCAAAGTTCTCTCAAATTCTGGGTCAAAAGAATACTCTTCATTCTTGGGATTACCTCTGCTCATAAACTAGTAGAAAACCTGAAAAAGATCAACAACAACTAAGTAAGCTAAAACTAACAAAATTAAATAGATAATAACAACCAAAAGGCTAAAACTAAAAAAAACATTAAATAGATAATAATAACCAATTTGCCGATCCCTAGCAACGGCACCAAAAACTTGTCGCGTGTGAATATGTAATGTGAATGTGGAAGTATACATGTCTTATCAAGTAATAAAGTGATAAGTGAGATCGTCTCCACATAGATCAAAATGGATTAAAATGGTTGAGTTATCACTATGAACTATACTAATTTAGTTATAGCAAAATGAACAGAATAATAATTTGATGAGGAGTATTAATGTATGAAATATTAAGATCAAATATGAATAAATTGCTGTGGCAAATCTATGAGACAAAGTTTGGTGGATTTATGCTATTGAAAGGGAAGGTTGGAATTACTCAGATTATATCTTAATAACATAATAATGCCATGGAAAAACAGTAGATCTACTCAAGATAATATCATGGTCAATAAAAGTAATAAAAATCTATCTAGTAATTCCAACCCGATGGGATTAGCTCATGGGTTGGGAATTAAAATCTAAAATATCAACATCACTCAACATCATCATCCACGGTTTAAAGATCAAAGAAATCAATTAATAGAATGAAGGTAGAACTGTAGGAAGCTTTTGCCACTCCAGCTTTAACTCCGATGCTACCAAATCGTGCAAGACCCAAGGTTGAATGCGTCATTCCCTTTCTTGCGTGTCTGCTCTCTTCTTTCGCTGCTAACCTCTCTTCCCTTTTTCTCTAAAATTTCCACGAGATTTTTCTGAAGAGAAAAAATTCTCTCTTCTTCTCTTTCTCTTTCTTTTTTTTATAGAGTGGGTCCCCCCTCTCAGCACACACATTTGCTCCCTCTTTTTCAGGTGAATTTATCTGGTACATGTACAACTGGCTAAGAGTAACGAGGACTGAGTGTTGCGTCAACATCTTCCTTGAATTGGCATGACATTTTTGTTGGCAATCCGTCCAACCTTTTGCCATGGAAATATTTCACTTCCTTGATTCCCTTCCTTCTTTTTCTCATTCTCTTTGTCCTTCTTGCACCTGTTACATACAACAACCAAGTCCTTTCTTCCCAACAGTAAAAGTAACATATAATGACATTCAATGCACAATCCAAGCTTTATTATGCAATATTCTAATAATAACCTAGAAATGCAAATATATCCACTTAAGTACAGGCAACTCATCAAGTTTAGAGGCTTGAGATATAACTCTTTTCAAGAGTTATCACACCCCCAAACCTAAGTTCTTACTCGTCCTCAAGCAGAAAATGTATGAATGCATAGATGCAATTTGCCAATACAACACAATTACCTATTGTACTACTAAACCATATGAAGCATATTTTATACCTCCATTCTCAGCAATCTTCTGTCTCAAAAAATTGGTTCAAATTTTATAGGTTTGTTTAGCATACGAAGTGTAGAAAATGTTACCTAAAAAGAAAACTTCCTAAATATTCATACAATTCTTACTATAGAAAACACCTCCTAATGTACTTAGTTTATCTTTCCTCTAAACTCAGTTTCTCTACTCACAATTATTTTGTCATTGCATAATTTAATTACAATTTTTTTCTAGGGAATTCATCTTGTCACATGGTTTCTTTACTTGAAAATCTCAATAAAGCATCCATTAGATTGCCAAGTATTACATCATGCCACAATTTGAATGTAATTCATTCATGAAGCTAAGGCTTTTAACTTAGAAGATGGATGGAGCAAACAACTCCCTCCTTAGCTACTCAGCCTAGAACTACAATGGAGTGTCCCTAAACTTTTTGTTACTCACTCTTGTTTGAACTTGCTTTTCTGGTTAATAATACAATGGAGCAAACAAAATATTACTGATCTAATCAACATTTTCAAACATTGGAGTGTTTCATGGCATCTCTCCTTTTTTTTAGCTTTGCCATGGTATTTATTATTATTCATTGCCAATTTACTAAACTTAGGTTCAAGAACTTCTAAGTGTATTAAAAGAAGCCTACTATAAACTAATTGCAATTATAATTAGGTCATTCTACTTTTAGGGATTAATTTTCACACAACTATCCTAAGCTAAACATACCTAATCAACAATCACAATTTTTTAAGCTTATTGAAGACTTATTATCCTCATCGAACATCATAGATAAAAATATACTTATCATAGTCTAACAGTAATTTGGCATTTGTATGTCATGGCAAAATGAGTGACAAAATGAGCAAATGTTAAGACAATTATCTAATGCATACAATATGTACAACACACCACCAAATCTAAGGGATGCATTGTCCTCAATGCATGATCAAACACAAATTGAAAAATGCAAAAAGAAACATATATATAGCTATAAAATGCAATGAAGACAATTATGAATGCATGAAAAACACATGTTATATAATGAAAAGTGTGCAAATGAAAATAAAAATAAAAGGTTAGAAAGAATTTGTTGTTACTTTAATTGGGTTGGGTAGATTTTCGTGCAGCATGCTTGTAATGTTGCTTTCTTTTAGAAAATTGGTTGGCACCTCCTCGTCTTTATCATCTTATTTAGTGAGATCATCAATCAGTTAATTAATGCCACCGATCTTGCTCTGATATGGGCGCAGTTGATTGAGGTGCAGTAGCAGCTTCAACTGGTGAAGAAGGTTGATTCATTTCATCTCCATCCTTATCAGATTCAATGTTCACCGATTTTGTCTTCTCTTCATCCTTATCTGTTTCTTTGTTTTTCTTCTCTTCAGTGGTTGTGTGTGTGGTATGTCCAGTCTCAATAGCTTCACCTTCATCCTCATCCTTTGTATCCAAGAGTAGCTCCTTGGGAAAGTTGGGGAAGACAAGCATAGGCCTGGTAAAGTTTTTATGCAGAGACTTCTTAATAGCAGTATCCTGCTTCCATACATAGCCCCAAAAGACAACCATCTCCTCCTTTGCCCCTACCTAGATTGGTAGCTGTCCGCAAATGTTTCTTCACAATCAAACAAAACTGTTGTTGCAACCTCCCAAGAGCACCAAGATCTGCTGCTCAGAATCATTGTGAGAAGTGGATGGAGTGGCATATGCACCAATAGGTGGAGAGGATGTTGATGCAAAGCCGGGATGTTGATGTCGTGGCATGTCCTCCCTTGAAAATCGTATGTCAATCTACTTTGTGATGGCTTCTTTATTTGGAATTTTATCCTCATTGGTTTGAACAAAGACATTCACTCATTGACAGAATGCAGTACGATATGCCCACAATGTTTTATCCAAATTGGATAACCAATCTTTGCGAGTGGGATTGACTACTTTTTCCAAAATTTGCTTCATCTCTCTATTAGAGATCTCTGCTTATCCATTTGACTGGGGATGGTATGCGATGGAAATCTTATGTTTTACCCCATATCTATTCAAAAAAGTAGAAACTAATTTGTAGTCGAAATGGGAGCCTTCATCACTAATAAGGGCACGAGGGGTACCAAACATGGTGAAAATATTCTTATGCAGGAACTTCATCACCCATTTAGCATCATTAGTAGGGAGAGCGACAGCTTCAAACCACTTGGAGATATAATCTACATCCACAAGTATGTATATATTTCCCCAATAAGGTGGAAATTGACTCATAAAGTCTATTCCCTACACGTCAAACAACTCAATTTCTAAGATATTTTGCAATGGTATTTCATACCTCTTTGATAAGTTCCCAGTTTTTTTGACAATGATTGCAAGCTTGGTAAAAGTCATGTGCATCTTTAAACATGTTTGGCCAATAAAAGCCAGATTGGAGAAATTTTGCAGCAGTTTGCATTCCCCCGAAATGTCTTCCATATTAAGTTGAATGGTAGTGGTGCAAAATTCTATGAATCTGGTCATCCAGAACATATCTTTGAATTATTTGATCTACATAATGTTTGAATAAAAATGACTCATCCCAATAATATTGCTTGGCATCATGGAGAAATTTCCTTCGTCTTTGACTATTAAGCTCAGGTGGCAGCAATCCACTTATTATGAAATTGACGATATCGACATACCAAGGTAATGTCGTGCCAACCAGCAGTCGCTCATCTAGGAAATCTTCCTTAATGAGTTGAATATTGTCATCTTCATTTCCTGCTTCAAGTCTCAACAAGCGACCAGCCACTTGATTCTTTGTTCCTTTCCTATCTCGAATTTCAAGATCAAATTCTTGTAGCAATAATATCCACTGAATTAACCTTGGCTTGGCATCTTTCTTGGTTACCAAAGACTTAATTACAGAATGATCCATATAAATTGTAACTTTGGTGCCAACTAAATAGGATCTGAATTTGTCAAATGCAAATACCACAACCAATAGTTCCTTCTCAATAATAGTATAGTTCAACTGTGTATTTGTCAATGTCTAGCTTGCATATTATATGGCAAGAAACACTTTATCCTTCCTTTTCCCAAGCACTGCTCCTACAGCGAAATCTCTAGCATTGCACATAAGTTCAAAAGATAATGACTAGTCTGGTGCTATGACAATTGGTGCTGCTACCAATTGCTTTTTCAATTCCTCAAATGCTTGCACAGAAGGCTCATCAAAATTGAAATCTTTATTATGTTCTAACAATGCACATAGGGATTTGGATATCTTCGAAAAATCCTTAATAAATCATCGATGAAATCTTGCATGGCCAAAGACAATTAGAATACCTTTAACTGTAGTGGGTGGTGGAAATTTCTCAATAACCTCAATCTTCTCTTTGTCTACGGAAATCCCTTGCTATGAAATTTTATGTCCTTGAACAATGCCTTCACAAACAATGAAATGATATTTTTCCCAATTCAGAATAAGGTTAGTTTCTTCACAATGACAATGAACTAGCTCCAAATTTTGTAAACAACTCTCAAAAGTATTGCCAAACACCGATAAATCATCCATAAAAACTTTCAAAATTTTCTCCACCATGTCCGAATATATTGCTATCATGCAACGCTGAAATGTTGCAGGGGCATTTCACAATCCAAACGGTATTCGTCTGAAAACAAATGTTCCATACGGACATGTGAACCTGGTTTTCTCTTGGTTAGTGAGAGCTTTGTGAATTTTGTTATACCTCGAATAACCATCCAATAAGCAATAAAAGGCTTTCCCTACTAATCTATCTAGCATTTGACCGATGAATAGCAAAGGAAAATGGTCTTTTTTGAGTTACTTTTTTAAGTTTCTGATAGTACATGCAAACTCTCCATCCCACAACAGTACGAGTTGGAATGAGCTCATTATTGTCATTGCTCACTACGGTGACACCCCCTCTCATGGGTACACATTGAACAAGGCTCACCCATGAACTATCAGAAATAGGGTATATTATTCCAGCATCGAGCCATTTGATAATCTCTTACTTGACGAAATCCTTCATAATGGGGTTCAATCTTCTCTGCTACTTAATAGAATTGCCATGGCAATCCTCTGGTAAAATCTTATGCATGCAGATGGCAGGACTGATTCCCTTGATATCAGAAATTGTCCATCCCAATGCCTTCTTAGATCTCTTAAAGACTTCTAACAATTTAGCCTCTCGATCAAATGTTAACTCTACAGAGATAACTACTGACAAAGTGTTGTTGTCTCTCAAGTAGGCGTACTTTAAATGTAGTGGCAAAGGCTTTAACTCCAAAGTAGAAGAGTTCTCTATAGAAGGTCAAAGATTGAAAACTCCTTCTTGATCTATTCTCAAGTTACTTGGTCTACATCAATGCACCAAGTTCTTTAATTATTTCCACTTCGGTGAACTCAAATGTGTCTACTTCATTGTCATAATTGTTGTGACAAATTTTTTCCAATTCTTCCTCTACTGCTATGCTGATAAACCCAACGGTGTGACATTGTTCATTGTCATATGCACATTTCATAGGATTAAAAACATTAAAATTTATTTCTTGGTCATTAACCCTCATTGTTAATTCACCTTTCTGCATATCAATTAATATTCTACCAGTGCTTAGAAAAGGTCTTCCAAGAATAATTGGTACCTTTTTATCAGCTTCAGATTCCAGAATAATAAAATCAACTGGAAATATAAATTTGTCAACTCTTACCAACACATATTAAATTTTACCTTCCATATGTGCATAAAAGCGACCAGCTAGCTGCAGCGTTACTGTTGTGGGTCTTGCCTTCCCAATTCCTAACTTCCTGAAAACAAACATAGGCACTAAATTTATACTTGCACCTAAATCACATAAGGTTTTACCTACATAACGATTTCCAATTGAGAAAGGAATAGTAAAACTCCCTAGTTCCTTTAGTTTTGGTGGCAATTTGTTCATCAACATTGATGTGCACCCTATAGTGAAAGAAACAATTTCAAATTCCCCTAATCTGCGCTTCTTTGACAATATGTCCTTCATGAACTTTACGTAATTGGGTATTTGATCCAATGCTTCCACCAATGGCATGCTAATATGAAATTGATTCAGGACATCCAATATTTTTTAAAATTGAAAATCTTTCTTTGAAATCTGCAATCCCTGATGAAAAGTTGGCAATGGCCTTCCTTCAAAATGTTAAGATTGTTTTTCCATGGCATTCTTATTGGCAACCTGAGTTGGTTCTGCTTCAACATTTTTCTATTTGATCTTGTTAGTTGTAGAATACTCCTCTACTTGTTCTGAATTCTTCTTATGTGTGAAATCTAAGCTATCTTCTTGAACAGTGGCATCATTAACAAATCCATGTAAATGAGTACCACTTCTGAGTGTAATGGATATGCTCCTTCCCTTGAGATCATGAATTTTTAGTATCACTTGGCAATACTCCTTGCGGTCTTGAGCTTAATGCAATAGCAATTTGCCCCACTTGATTTTCTAAAGTTCTTAGAGATGTAGCTTGACTCTGAGTTACAATTTCATTATTGGCCATGTATTCCTTCAAAAATGCTTCCATAGATGAATAAGATGATACTAAACTTTGTTGAACATTTTTCCGTGGCATGGGTTGATTATTGCTAGGTGGTGTACTTGTGACTTCTATCAAACAACATTACTAGAATTTTTGACCCATTGATTACTCCAACTGAAATTCGGATGTTGTTTCCATCCTAGATTATATGTATTGAAATATGGGTTATTATTTCGGTAGAAATTTCTCATGTAATATACTACGGCTAGGTTCGATGGGCATTCATCAAAAACATGATCCTCTCCACAATAAACACCTGTTAGCTAGACTGCTTTCATTTCTTGCACTGTAGCTGGTCTCTTCATTATTTTAATCATATTAGTTAGGGATGATACCTAAGCTATTAATGAAGTGATCGCATCAAGCTCCATAGCTCCAAGAACTCTTCTACTAGTCCCTACTCTTGTAGTCAGATATTGATAATCATTGTTGGTTATCCTTTCCAAAATCTCGTATGCCTCATTATATGATTTATACAGCAAAGTTCCATTGGCAGATACATCATTTACCATTCTTTTATGTGCATTTAATCCATTGTAAAACATTTCCATCTGTGTCTAGTGTTGGAAACCATGCATCGGGCATTTTCTAATTAATTCCCTTAACTGCTCCCAAGTTTCATACAATGTCTCATCTTGAGATTACTGAAAAGAGGTAATATCATTCCTTAATTTGGCATTCATATTTGGAGGATTGTACCTTAACAAAAACCTCTGAAAAAGTTCATTCCAAGATGCCACCTTCCTGACGGCAAAGCATTCAACCATGCTCTAGCATGATCTCGCAATGAATGAGGAAATAGCTTGAGTATTAGGGCATATTCAGGAACACCCTATTGCCTGAATGAATCACAGACATTCAAAAAGAGTCTTAAATGCAGTCAAGGATCTTAAGTAGGTAATCCACTAAACTGACCTACTATTTTTAGCATTTGAAACATCACTGGTTTCAACTCAAAATGTTGAGCTTGAATATGTGGCCTGACAATCCCTAGATTCAAATCATCCAAGATTGGCACTACATGTTCTCTAATGGGTCTGTCTCTATCATCTATCACATAAGGAATATCAGCGTCCTTACCATTCAGATGTAATGGATCTTCTCTGCCTGGATATTTCCAATCCTTGCCATTTCTCGTAATTCTTTTCTCCTTCTCCTCAAAGTTCTCTCAATTTCTGGTTCAAAAGAATACTCTTTATTCTCTGGAATACCTTTACTCATAAACTACTGCAGTCTGCTTCTTTCGAGAGCTAAACTTTATGCTACAATTCTAATACATTGCTTGTCTACAAGTCTCAAGATCGATACCTAACGCTAACCTTCCTTTCTCTGTACAGAAGGCAACTCTATGTCTAGAGTGCTACGAGTATTCGTTCGAGTTCTCGCTTGTATAATTCGATTATGATCCAACTCACTTAACCTTTTTAGAATTAAATCAAGTCTAAGAACATGCCATGCATTCATCTATGTCTAGAGCTTGTATGCATGTATTTAAGATAACCCAAATTGAATGAAATAGTATATCTGTACAAGATAATATCATGGCCATTAAAAGTAATAAAAATCCATCCAGTAATTAAAATTGAAAATATCAACATCATCATCCAGAGTTTAAATATTAAAGAAATCAATTAATAGGATGAAGGAAGAACTGCATTAAGCTTTCGCCACTCCAGCTTTAAGTTCGATGCTACCAAATCGTGCAAGACCCAAGGTTGAATCCGTCATCCCCTTCTTTGTGTCTCCGCTCTCTTTTTATGTTGCTACCCTCTTCCTTTTTTCTCTGAAATTTCCACGAGATTTTTCTGGAGAGAAAAAATCTCTCTTCTTCTATTTCTCTTTCTTCTTTTATATGGTAGGTCCTCCTCTCTCAACATACACATTTGCTCCCTCTTTTCCATGTTAATTTATCTGGTAGACATTTAACTAACTGAGAGTGACGAGGACTGAGTGCTGCATCAGCATCTTCCTGAAATTGCCATGGCATTTTTGTTGGCAATGTAACAGTCTGATTTAGGGCCTAAACGGAATAGTGGTTTTAAAAACCACAAATTCGAAGTAGAAAAATTTATTGCGATTAAGTTTTAAAGTTTATAGTGTGATAGAATGATTGTGTGAAATTTTCGTTAAGAAATTTTATCGATTGGGTGTCCAATTTGATAATTAGGACTAAATTACAATATGTGAAAAATGTGAGTTCTAGAAGCTAAGGTACTTATTTGAAATGGGTTTTAAAAGTGGAGGTGCTTACATGGAATTAGACCATTATATTTTAGTTTGGACAAAAATGGACAAGGATGGATAAAATACTAAAGGTTTTAATGAATGGCATTTTGGTCATTTGGTAATTAAAAGAAATAAAAAGGGAAAATAGGCCAAAAACATGTTCATCTTCTTCATGTGTTGGCCGAATGTTGCGATGGACACCATGGCTAGGGTTTTCAAGCTTTCAAGCTCAATAGTAAGTGTATCCAAGCCCCGTTTTTAATGTTCTTTACATTTTTGAGATCCCCGTAACTCGGTTTAGCTATTTCTACCATTATTTTGAGCTAGGGTTTGTGTTTAAAAATTTACCCATGGATGACATGCATGTTTTTTGATGTCTAATGGTAGAATATGAATGCTCGGTGTGTAATAAACGACTTTTACTAAGTGATTTTCAATGAAATCGCATAAAAAGGACTAGTTTGTAAAAAGTTGAAAAGTGTATGAAAATGTCTGAATGAATGCAGATTATGGACTGCTATAGTTATGAAAATGGTTCGGCTGGGCCTAAAATACAAGGAAATTGAATAAAAATCATTTTACGAGCCTAGGGACAAAAGTGTAAATATGACAGTTTAGGGGCAAAAATGTAATTTTGGCATAATATGATTTTTGGACTGAGTTGAATAATATAATTACTTAATAAGTCAAATGTGATATTTTAGATAAAGAAAAATGAGTTTCGGACTTAGAACGGGGGAAAGACGAATATTGGAAGACTCGGTCCCTTTCGCCATTTTAAGTCGAGGTAAGTTCGTATGGTAAACATTAATGTTTATTTGTTAGATTGACGAATAATTTATGAAATTACTCGTATTATTTGTTGAATATTAGAAACTAATGTTTGAACAAGTAAACGCAGGGTTGAACTATTATGTTCGGTGCTAAATGATAATTTGACGGAAAAGACCATGGGCGAACCATGGCATAGTGTGACAATGTGAAAACTATGTGAAATTGTGACTAAGTGAATCCGGGTGTTGGTCTAGTACGTCCTACCAGTGGCTGGGTATTCTGGTATATTGCGGATACCTGACAGCTTGTGTGAGCAGCACTGAGTAGTTACGTATGACTGACAGCTTGTGTGAGCAGACCCGAGAATGTAAATGTGAATAGCTATAGAACGAGCCTATGTGTGTTATGTGATTATGTGATGACCGGGTCCTGGTCTTGTACGTCTACCAGTGGCTAGGTAGTCCTGCATATGTTGCAGATACCTGATAGCTTGTGTGAGCGGCACTATGTAGCTACGTCTGACCAACAGCTTGTGTGAGTAGACCCGTGAATGTGAAGTGATTCAGGTGCTGGTCTTATAAGTTCTACCAGTGGCTGGATAATCTGACATGTGTTGCGGATACCTGACAGCTTGTGTGAGCAGCACTGAGTAGTTACGTATGACCGATAGCTTGTGTGAGAAGACCCGAGAATGTAAATGTGAATAGCTCGAGAATGAGCATATATGTAAAATGTGATAAGAGGTTGCTTCGGCTACATATATGTGGCACGTATGTGCAAGCGTTCCGAGTATCCGTTAATATTTCGATGTGTTCAGCGGGAAAATGACTAAAGTGTAAATGAATGTGAATATGTGACGATCAAGTGCAGGTATATGTATGTATACACTCATGAGAAATGTGCTCGGTATGTGATCGAATTTTGTTAAGAATGTAAACGAGTAAGTTATACCTATGAGAATGACCTTGTGATTATAAGTCCATGATTATGATGTATGAATATGTGGTAAATGTGATTGATGATCTTGTGTGAGGCTTTTAGGCCAAATTAAATTGAGAAATGATATGTTCAAGTCTTTGTTGTTGATGTATAGGTTAAATTGGCTAATTAATGGCTTGTAAATATTTGATAATGACTAGTTATTGGAATGGCTAACCATGGATATACTTTGGTGTTATATGCGTGTAAATGAAAATTAATATAAAGGAAACATGAAAGAGTAAAGTTAGCAATAAAACAGTTTGGACAGCAGCAGTTGTGTGATTTTAAAAATCACCAAAAAGTGCTGAAAATTGAATTAGAGGTTTAATGAGATACGAAATTAAAGCTTATTGAGTCTATTTCTACATAAAAGAAATATAATAATCAAAAGAATTTCATATGGTGAGATATTTTGATTTTAGTGAGACAGGGTCAGAATGATTCCAGAATCCACTTTTCTAACTTGGGAAATTCATTAAAAATTGTAAAAAAATAATCATGGGATAAAATTTATATGATTGAATTTATTAATGAGTCTGTTTTCAATAGAAACAAACGACAACATCATTCAAGTTCTGTATAATGAGATAATTAATTTTTAGTGGAGAGGGGTCGGAACTATCAGACAGTGAAACAAGGGAGACTTTAAAGAATAAACTGTACTGATTGGTGAAACCAAAAATTCTGGAAATTTTATGGTAAGAAGATATGTGAGTCTTGTTTTAGGGAAAATTAGCAGATCTTAATTTGGAGTTCTGTAACTCAGGATAAAAATAATTTAGTTACTGTAACTCAAGTAAACAACTCAAGATGAACATAAATGAACTGTGAAATTTTATGCAATAATGATGGTATTATCTTGAGAGTTTATAATGAGGATTGTTAGTAGCATGGTAATCAATTGTTTATTATTTACATACATACTTATTAAGCTTTATAGCTTACTCCGTTGTTTTTCGTGTTTATAATGTACTCTGGTTAGCTCGGGTTGGAAGTCGCCGGAGAACCTATCACACTATCAAGCTTACAATTTAGGTATCGATGATTTTATACTTTAGGTTATGGCGTGTATAGGGAACTTGGTCATGTGTATATGTTACTATGAGTTGTCCTAGAATAATGACCCATGATATTTGGAGTTCATTGTTGTATAAGGCCATTTAATGTGGCCAATAAATTGGTTATGCTATAAAATCATGATGATGCATTCCATAGTTGAGTAAATTGTATGCTATGACTTGTTACATGTGTGTGGTGGATGTGGCCAATAAATTGGTTATGCTATAAACTCATGATGATGCATTCCATGGTTGAGTAAATTGTATGCTATGACTTGTTACGTGTGTGTGGTAGATGTCTTGGTAGCTTTAATATGTCATGAAATGTGTCATTCAAGTTATACTCAAGTATGGGCATGATAGGGTAGAAATTGGCTTAGAAAATAGCCAACTTCTTGGTCAAGCAGGTAGAGACACGGCCGTGTGTCTTAGCCGTGTGGAGGACACGGCCTGCCCACACGGGCGTGTGACTGTCCAAAACAAGGAAATTTTCTAAATGTTCCAATAGTTTTAAAAGTTCTCGGTTTAGTCCCGAATCACTCCCAAAGCATGTTTTGGGCCTCGTAGGCCCGTTTTAGGGACTGGATGATATAAGACAAAAGTTTTAAATTTTAAACAAAAATTTATGCCTTGAATTTGTTTAGTTGTAAGTGTTATTATCTAGTAACGCCTCGTACCCTATTTCGACGTTGAACACGGGTAAGGGGTGTTACATTTAGTGGTATCAGAGCTATGATTTAGTCGATTCTCGGACTATCCTAGCATGAGTAAGAGTCTAGCTATATATGCCATATGTGGACCGTGATAGTGTGGTATCTTCGAGCTCTAACGAAATTATTTTGTTGAGAAAGAGGTGCTTTCCAACCGAGCTATTTTCGAAAATGCTGACATTGACACTGAGATGTTTGAAAATGTGTTCGTGATAAGTTGAAATGTGGTAAGGTAGGAATAAGAGTTCATAATATGCATGTGATGATGTATAAAATGAAATAACTATAATTTGAGAATTTTG
Organism: Gossypium sturtianum; assembly: GCA_025698515.1. Taxonomy (NCBI): domain Eukaryota; kingdom Viridiplantae; phylum Streptophyta; class Magnoliopsida; order Malvales; family Malvaceae; genus Gossypium; species Gossypium sturtianum. The sequence continues at coordinate 74,968,898 of CM046945.1, forward strand.
GGTACAATGTTACTGTCCTGGATGAATGTCGTATTTCAATGAATTATGGTGATTTTATGCAATAGATAAAATGTTATAAATGTTGAGAAGTTATGAAAAAGGAATTAAATGTGTAAACCGAGTAGAAACCTGGAAACGGGTACTTTCGTTTAGAGACATATGATGAATTGACGATAAAGACCATGGGTTGACCATGGCAGCCTGTGAAAAATGTGACTATGTTATTTCCGTATAAGACCATAGCTGGGCTATGGCTTCGGTGTGTAATATGTGTATATGTGAAAGACCATAGTTGAACTATGATATTGTGTAACGCCCGAAATTTGGGCCTAGTAGAATTAGGCCCATTGGGCCTGGGGAATGGGAGCGTTTAAAATTTTTGGGAATAAGAGAACGACACTAGTGCAAGTTGGACCTATTAGGTGAGTGATTTTGGAAGGTTTGAGGGCTTCCATGAAGTCTTGGATTCAAACCTGGGCTTTAGAAAAAAAATTGGTTTTAGGTGAATAAAGCCCTGGGGGTAAGTAAGTAGGCTTTAAGAATAAATTGTGGGAAAAAAAAGACACAAAAGGAGTTGTGGTCTAGTGGCAAATGGCGCCACAGGGGAGACAAGGAAGTGACGCCATAGAAGAAGCAAGGGGTCCAAGGTTCAAGTCTTGGTGCTTGCAATTCATTTTGTTTTTCTTTTAAATGAACTTAGACTTTGGCACATAGGCTTATATTTAGTTGCGCATGTTCTAAGTCACAAAAGGAGCTTGTGTTGTGGTGGCATGTAGCGTCTGGAGCATAGGAGAGGGCAAGGATTCGAATCTCATGTCAAGCAATGGAGTGTTTATTTTGCGGATTGGACGGCCTGAGTTTGTGTTGGATTTAAACTCTGCTAAAGGTGGGATCCCACATCGGGAAGCTAGCATGAGGATAGGCAAGAAGCTAGCTTTAAATAGAGCAAACCATGAGGAGAGTAAGCATACCTTTCTTGGCTTATCCCTTTCGCTTTGTGGCGTGCTCGTTTGGGTTAGGCGTTGGATCATTCGTTGATCTGTATGCCGTTGGGTCGCGGTGGTGGTGACCGAAGTTGATCGACACACCCCTTGCGGGTCAAGGGTGCGATCATTGTTGGCTTCTGCATAGAACAGTGTTCAGAGCGCGGAATAACTTCAGATTCCTATCAGGTGTGTATTTTGCACTACTCTAGCTGTAGAGCGGCAAATGCCAAAATGCCGATCACACGATGATTGTTGAAACACCCCAAACCCGGCCCACGAGCCTTGACCGGATCTGGTATGTTCCTCGAGTAAAACGTTTCCATTTCATGTTTATTACTTTGGAAAATTTGGGGTGGTTTTATAAAAATACCGAGTTGTTTTGGGGTTAATCTTTAATTCGAAAATCGTTTGTGTTTAGGTGTCTAAACATTTAAACTTTTTTTTTAAGAAAGGTTGCTTAAACTTTAAATTGATAAAATTCGTATCATACTAAATAATTAAAATGCATGCATAAACAGTTTCACACTAGTGGCCTTATTACATCAAAGAAAACCCGAAATAAATCCAAAATACTTGAAAATAGAAAGTCCAAGATAAAATAAATTTTGAGCTGAGCATGGCCACCACTGAGCTCCTGCCGACCCGGTCCGTTAATGAGTGTCACCTGAAAAATATCCCACAATGGGGTGAGTCAAACAGACTCAGTGTGTATAACCAACACTAATTCCCAACGATTCAGGCATATCATATCATACATATATATAATGTGATAGAGATAATGATGCAAACCCAACCCATACCTAGATAACCATCCGCTACACATCACCCGTACCAACCATCACACCGTGGGGATTACTAAATTGACCCACCCATCCGCTACACATCATCGGCGGCGCCGCTGCAGACGACTAGCACATTGCCCTTATAAATTCGTGGCATAGCCACCAGATAATATATTTTGTGACATAAGTCACCACATTCGAGATTATGTGACCGAAGTCACCACATTCGGATATCGTGACATGAGTCACCACATTCGAGATATTGTGGTATAAACCACCGAGATCACTTCCCTTTCCATATAACCCATATGCCCCATGTCATACAATCACGCAAATATCATGGCTTAGGCCTTATTTCACATTCTTATCAATATTCACATACATGCCATATTCCACATGTTCATAACATTTATTAACATGATGTTAAGATTACGCACTGAAGTACTTTGTACCATTGCATGGTACCTTAGCCCACTTTTCATATTATTATTAACACATATATTAAAATAATACCGTAAATCAATCAAGATTCAAAGGTGGGATACACACTGTTTATTTAACGCTTCCACTGAAATCTCGAAAATCCCGATCTAACACTTTAAATCCTTAGTTCCTACATTCGACCAACACTAAGTTTCTTAGCAAAACCCAATCGGCTTATACAATCAAATCCCGAAGGATTATCACAACTTAAATTCTTACCTTGCTACCGATTTGATCACTAATCAAATCCCGAAACTCCGTGGTACTTCTTCCTTCCAATCGGCCAATGCTAGATCACTTGATTTAGTTAATTTCGGCTTTTGAATAAATAAGAAATAGATTTGAATCACCAAATATGGCCTTAGCCGAATGTCAGATTCACTTACCTTGTGGATCTAAATCCCGAAAAGTGTCCCTTGGTTGGTAACTGTCGAAATACCTATAAGCTCATGTTAGATCTGACTTCCAATACCTAATGGACACCATACATGGCCTTTGGCCTAATATTGCACTTTACTTACCTTGAAGAATCAAATCCCGAATGATCTCCCTAGAAGTCGGCTACACCAAAATCCGAAAAGATCCTTCATAGTTTCGGCCAAAGAGTAATATTGGGATTAGTTCCTAAGTTTCGGCTAAAAAGAAAAGAAAGGAAATTGAATAGCATTTGATCTTACCCTTAATGCTGTAGTCGACTACTCCCTTGCTTAAATCCATAGAGAAATTTGGCTATGGCTAGAACGAACTTGCTTTCGGCTTTTGAAACTTGCGACAAAGAGAGAAGAATAAGGCCTCCTTTAGATTCAGCTATGGCTCCTAACGGAGATAGAATATTCGACTATCTCAAGTATATTTCGGCTTTTGAGAAACTATGAGAAGAAGAGATGATGAGAAGAAGAGAAGGTTATCTCGGCTTGGCAAAATAAAAGAGAAAAGAGAAGGTTTCCTAGAGAATTCGACATAGACACAGAAGAAGAGAAAAGAATGAATAATGGCCTTGCTCTCCTTCCTTGGCCGAAAATACCACCAAAAGAGCCCCACATTCGGCCACTACATCCTTCCCTATCAAATCCCTTATTTTTCTCTTTATCACCTATTCAAAAAATAATTGAAATAAACCAATAATTATCCCTTGCTTAGCCGAAATTTTAAAAAGATTTAACTTGATCTACACTCATCCACTCAGTGCCCCATTGCCATCCACTACTACTTCCTTTTGCCGCAAAATTAAAGTTCTTATTTTACTCCCCTTGTGACTCGAACCTTGGCCCACTTGTACAAGCTTGTGGCGTCACTTACAGAGGCTTTAAGTGGCGCCTCCTTGCCACTTTACCAAGACCATTTATGTGTCTAATTTCACCTACAATTTCTCTTAAGGCCTATCAAGCTTAGCTCCCCCTTTTTAGACTTAAAGTCAAATAATTTCTAAGGCATTTGACTACACACTAGGGTTCACAAAATTCATAAAACATACTTATAATACACATAGGCATGCTTTCACGTAAAATTCAAAGAATAATTCATAAGCCTAAAATCCCTGATATTACAGCTTCTACTCTTAAAATAATTTCGACCTCGAAATTACCTAGCTAAAATAAGTGAGGGTATTGCTGTCGCATTGCTTCCTCTGGCTCCCACGAAGCTTCCTCCGATCCATGATTACGCCATAACACTTTGACTAAAGGAACTGACTTCCTCCGTAACACTTTCAAATCTCGTTCCAAGATCTGAATCAGCTCTTCCTCGTAGGACAAATCTGGCCTTAGTTCCACCTCCTCAACTGGTACTACATGAGATGGATCCGATCCATAACGACGTAACATAGAAACATGGAATATGTCGTGCATCTGCTTCAACTCCGAAGGCAACTCTAACCGGTATGCCACTGGTCCAACTCGCTTTAATACCCGATAAGGTCCTATAAACCTTGGACTTAATTTCCCTTTGCGACCAAATCTCATAACCTTCTTCCAAGGCGATACCTTAAGAAACACTTGATCTCCCACATCAAATTCTATTTCCTTCCGCTTAAGATCTGCGTACGACTTCTGCCTGTCAGATGCTTCCTTTAATCGTGCCCGAATTACCTCAACCTTCTCCTCGGATTCTGCCACAATCTCTGGACCCAAAACTCGCTCGTTCCCCAATTCTGCCCAACATGTAGGAGTGCGACACTTCCGCCCATACTGCCGCGCTTCATACGGTGCCATCCGAATCTTCGGATTGATAGTCATATTATATGCGAACTCATTTAAAGGCAAATATTCTTCCCAACTTCCTCTCAAGTCTATCACACACCCCTCAACATATCCTCCAACACTTGGATCACTCGCCCGACCGACCGTCCGATCATGGATGAAAAGCCGTGAGTGAAATCCAATCTGGTGCCTAAAGCTTGATGCAGAGCTTTCCAAAATCGAGACGTAAACCTTGGATCCCTATCTCAAATAATTGACACCCGGTACTCCATGCAACCTTACAATCTCCGCCACATACAACTTCGCCAACTTCGCAAAGAATAATCAACTCCTTGACCGAATGAAATGCGCAGACTTTGTCAACCGATCCACTCTCACCCATACCGAGTCCTTCTTAGTAGGCGTAAGGGGAAGCCCACTAACGAAGTCCATGGTGACTCTCTCCCACTTCTACTACGAAATCTTTATTGGCTGAAGCAATCCTGACGGAACTTGGTGTTCAGCCTTAACTTGCTGACACGTCAAGCATTTCCCTACAAATTCGGTAACTTCCATCTTAAGACCAGGCCACCAAAACTGTTCCCTTAGGTCTCTATACAACTTACTACCTCCAGGATGCATAGCATAAGGGCTACTATGCGATTCCTGAAGAATTCTCTGCCTTAACTCCTTATTCTTAGGCATACAGACCTTACCCTTGAAACACAATACTTCCTCGTCATTAATACCATAGTCTTCCAACTCCCCACTCTGCACTTGCTGCAACTTAGCACTGAAATCCTCATCCATTAACTGACTTTCCTTCACCTCATTCAGTCATGTCGGCTTAACTTGCAACTCTGCCAGCAGACTTCCATCGTTATACAAGCTCAGATGTGCAAACATCGCCCTCAGATCCGATACTACTTTTCAACTTAGAGCATCTGCTACCACATTTGCCTTCCCCGGGTGATACTCTATGGAACAATCATAATCCTTCAGTAATTCCACCCACCTTCGCTGTCTCAAGTTCAACTCCTTCCGAGTCGCGATACTTAAGGCTCTTGTGGTCCGTGCGCATCACCGACTTTTCTCCATAAAGATAATGCCTCCACACCTTAAGAGCAAAGACCACTGCCGCCAATTCCAAATCATGCGTCGGGTAGTTAACCTCGTGTGGCCTTAATTGTCGAGACGCATAAGCGACTACCTTCCCATCTTGCATCAGGACACACCCTAATCCTGTGTGAGAAGCATCACAGTACACCACAAAGTCCTTCCCTGCCTCAAGCTGAATTAAAACTGGAGCTTTAGTCAAAACCCTCATAAGCTTTTCAAAGCTCTCCTGTTGCTTATCTGTCCAAACGAAAGGTACCTCCTTTCTCAACAGCTTTGTCAAAGGTGCGGCTATTGATGAAAACCCTTCTACAAACCTTCTCAGTAGTAGCCGGCTAATCCCAAGAAATCATGAACCTCACCCACAGCACTTAGGTGGTTTCCAATCTATCTCGCCTCAATCTTTCGAGGATCCACCCTTATTCCTTCAAAGCAGACACCACATGCCCTAAGAATGTGACCTCTTTCACCCAAAATTCACACTTACTGAATTTGGCATAGAGCTTCTTCTCCCTTAATACTTGCAACACAACCCGGAGATGCTCATCATGTCCCTCCTCAGACTTGGAGTATACTAGGATGTCGTCGATGAACACAACGACGAACCGATCCAAGTAGGGTTGAAAAACTCGGTTCATCATATTCATGAACGCGGCTGGGGCGTTCGTCAATCCGAACGGCATTATTAAGAACTCATAATGCCCGTATCTTGTTCGGAAGGCTGTCTTATGGATATACACCTCCTTCACCTTAAGCTGATGAGATCCAGACCTTAGATCTATCTTCGAGAATACTGCTGCCCCCTTCAGTTGATCGAACAAGTCGTCTATCCTCGGTAACGGGTACTTGTTCTTGATGGTCAGCTTATTCAACTGACGATAATCTATGCACATACGCATGGTTCCGTCCTTCTTCTTCAAAAACAAGACCGGTGCTCCCCATGGAGACACACTAGGTCGGATAAACCCACGATCAAGCAACTCTTGGATTTGAGCCTTGAGCTCAACCAACTCCTTCGGTGCCATTCTATACGGAGCGATAGATACTGGCGCCGTTCTAGGCAGCAAGTCAATTCCAAACTCCACCTCCCTGTCCGGGGGTATTCTAGGTAACTCCTCCGGAAAAATATCCACAAACTCCTTTACTGTTCTAACTCCACTAACTCCCCCTTCTTTGGCACCCAACGCCCTAACAAAAGTCAGAAATGCCTTCCTCTGCGCATCAATATAATTAGTACCAACATACTTCTTCTGGTATGCCGCCTTAACATAGTCCCAAGTGAGTTCCTCAGCCGTAGCACCATCCCAAACTGTGAGCCACCATTGATATGACTCATCGCGAAGAAGCGACACCATTCCTTTCAGTTTCTCCTTAGCAGTTAAATCGAGCTCATCCATGATTCGCTCTGTCACCTCCAACCAATAATCAGCCGTACTGGGTGCCACACCAGATACACCACGAAACACCTCAGCCCCATTGGCTCAGAGTCACTCGGGTACAGATTTCTGAGCTCCCATATTTCCTCCTGCTCCAGCCACCATTTTAAGAACTCGGAGTACACCGCACATCGCATCATCCCCGGCCTTGATCTTGTCTGCTCAACACCAACACCGGTGGTGGGGGGTGGTGGTACCTCATTTTCGCACCCTTGTCCGACCTAACGGGTTCCGATACGGTCATTCTGCCTCTACCACGTCCTCGCACATTACGACCGCGCCCCCTAGAACTCATTTCTACGATCGCGCTTTAATCTGATTACAAAGTTTTTATGTATTAGCCTTTGTTCCACTGATTATCCGCGAAGAAATTTTATGAAAAGGAGCTTAGTAGTAGTGCTTTCGATCATTACAGGGTTTTCATTTCAAGTCTTCTATCCTAGTTCAGAGAAAGATGCACCTTCATTCAGTAGTATCTACTACACACATTCATCACTTGTACATTTTTGTCCGTTTTAATCCCAGGGGTATTTTCGTAATTTGTCCTATAGGGGTATTTTTGTAAATTTCCAAACCAGGGTATCTTGATGTTTTGCAAAATAGGGGTTTTTGGTATTTTTGTAAAGTAAGAATATTTTAGAAAAAATTGAGGGTAGTGTGGTAATTTCATAAACCAAGGGTATTTTAGTAATTTCTCAACCCAGGGGTATTTTAGTAAATTTTTGTAAATCGGGAATATTTCGGAAAAATTTTGTAAAAGAGTTTTTTTTTTTACAAATCAAAGGGGTAATTTGGTGCTTTTAAAACTAAGGTTTTTATAAAAATAGGGCTAGTCCTTTATGGGTTTTAATTATTGAGTTTAGCCTGTGAATGAGTCCTCTTGGTTAGGGTGAACCGTTACTACGCACGCACTGTAGGATTCGAGTGAAGAGGAGGTGAGTCACTTGGACCGCTTAAATACCGTGCTCTTCCCGAATCCAATCCTAGACATGCGCACAATGGTTGCCACACCCTAACTCTCGTGACTTAGTCACGTGTTTGTTTAGTTAGGCATTAAGTCTTATGTAATTCTTATGTTGGGGTAAACTAATCCTAGGGCTCAAGTACTTAATATACTAATCTACATTCTTGATATACCCTTCTACAAATCATACTATAATTCACACAACAGTTAGGAGTACTTACCTGGTGGACTTAGGGTCGGAGACTTAGGTGCCATGCCAGAAAACCTGCTCATGTCACAAAAATTTTTTACAAAATTTATTTGGGCTCTATTTTGAAAACGTTATGGGCTTTAAACCAAAGGCCGAGAGTTTTAAAACTGCGCTCTGATACCAAGCTAAAACACCCCAAACCCGGCCCATGAGCCTTGACCGGATCTGGTATGTTCCTCGAGTAAAACGTTTCCATTTCATGTTTATTACTTTAGAAAATTTAGGGTGGTTTTATAAAAATACCGAGTTGTTTTGGGGTTAATTTTTAATTCGAAAATCGTTTGTGTTTAGGTGTCTAAACATTTAAACTTTTTTTTTAAGAAAGGTTGCTTAAACTTTAAATTGATAAAATTCGTATCATACTAAATAATTAAAATGCATGCATAAACAGTTTCATACTAGTGGCCTTATTACATCAAAGAAAACCCGAAATAAATCCAAAATACTTGAAAATAGAATGTCCAAGATAAAATAAATTTTGAGCTGAGCATGGCCACCACTGAGCTCCTGCCGACCCGGTCCGTTACTGAGTGTCACCTGAAAAATATCCCACAACGGGGTGACTCAAAAAGACTCAGTGTGTATAACCAACACTAATTCCCAACGATTCAGGCATATCATATCATACATATATATAACAGATAGAGATAATGATGCAAACCCAAACCCATACCTAGATAACCATCCGCTACACATCACCCGTACCAACCATCACGCCGTGGGGATTACTAAATCGACCCACCCATCCGCTACACATCATCGAAGGCAGTCGCTGCAGACGACTAGCACATCGCCCTTATAAATTCGTGGCTTAGCCACCAGATAATATATTTTGTGACATAAGTCACCACATTCAGATTTGTGACCGACGTCACCACATTCGGATATCGTGACATGAGTCACCACATTTAGATATTGTGGTATAAACCACCAGATCACTTCCCCTTTCCATATAACCCATATGCCCTATGTCATACAATCACGCAAATATCATGGCTTAGGCCTTATTTCACATTCTTATCAATATTCACATACATGCCATATTCCACATGTTCATAACATTTATTAACATGATGTTAAGATTACGTACCTGAGTACTTTGTACCATTGCATGGTACCTTAGCCCACTTTTCATATTATTATTAACACATATATTAAAATAATACCGTAAATCAATCAAGATTCAGTGTGGGATACACACCTGGTTTACTTAACGCTTCCACTGAAATCCCGAAAATCCCGATCTAACGTTTTAGATCCTTAGTTCCTACATTCGGCCAACACTAAGTTTCTTAGCAAAACCCAATTGGCTTATACAATCAAATCCCGAAGGATTATCACAACTTAAATTCTTACCTTGCTGCCGATTTGATCACTAATCAAATCCTGAAACTCCGTGGTACTTCTTCCTTCCAATCAGCCAATGCTAGATCACTTGATTTGGTTAATTTCGGCTTTTGAATAAATAAGAAATAGATTTGAATCACCAATTATGGCCTTAGCCGAATGTCAGATTCACTTACCTTGTGGATCTAAATCTCGAAAAGTGTCCCATGGTTGGTAACTGTCGAAATACCAATAAGCTCATGTTAGATCTGACTTCTAATAGTTAATGGACACCATACATGGTCTTCGGCCTAATATTGCACTTTACTTACCTTGAAGAATCAAATCCCGAATGATCTCCCTAGAAGTTGACTACACCAAATTCCGAAAAGATCCTTCATAGTTTCGGCCAAAGAGTAATATTGGGATTAGTTCCTAAGTTTCGGCTAAAAAGAAAAGAAAGGAAATTGAATAGCATTTGATCTTACCCTTAATGCTGTAGTCGACTGCTCCCTTGCTTAAATCCACAGAGAAATTCAGCTATGGCTAGAACGAACTTGCTTTCGGCTTTTGAAACTTGCGACAAAGAGAGAAGAATAAGGCCTCCTTGAGATTCGGCTATGGCTCCTAATGGAGATAGAATATTCGACTATCTCAAGTGTATTTTGGCTTTTGAGAAACTATGAGAAGAAGAGATGATGAGAAGAAGAGAAGGTTATCTCAGCTTGGCAAAATAAAAGAGAAAAGAGAAGGTTTCCTAGAGAATTCGACAGAGACACGGAAGAAGAGAAAAGAATGAATAATGGCCTTGCTCTCCTTCCTTGGCCGAAAATACCACCAAAAGAGCCCCACATTCGGCCACTACATCCTTCCCTATCAAATCCCTTATTTTTCTCCTTATTTTTCTCTTTATCACCTATTTAAAAAATAATTGAAATAAACCAATAATTATCCCTTGCTTAGCCGAAATTTTAAAAGGATTTAACTTGATCTACACTCATCCACTCAGTGCCCCATTGCCGTCCACTACTACTTCCTTTTCCCGCAAAATTAAAGCTCTTATTTTGCTACCCTTATGACTCGAACCTTGGCCCACTTGTACAAGCTTGTGGCGTCACTTACAGAGGCTTTAAGTGGAGCCTCCTTGCCACTTTACCAAGACCATTTCTGTGTCTAATTTCACCTACAATTTCTCTTAAGGCCTATCAAGCTTAGCTCCCCCTTTTTAGACTTAAAGTCAAATAATTTCTAAGGCATTTGACTACACACTAGGGTTCACAAAATTCATAAAACATACTTATAATACACATAGGCATGCTTTCACGTAAAATTCAGCAATAATTCATAAGCCCAAAATCCCGGATACTACAATTGTAGCCACACGAGTGTGCGAGCGAACGTGTGGAAGCTTCGACGCGATAGTTGAGGCCACCATGAGTGTTCTTGTGGGTATAGGCTGTTTGGGCCACGATGGGCCGAAAGGGGCCATGTGGGCCCATATGAATATATTGTATGACTGTGTAGTAGATATTGGACTGGACTATGTGAATCTCATATCTGTGGCTAAATTTGGGCTAAATGGGCCACATGAGCGTGTGAACCCAATTGGGCCGAGAATGGGCCCTAGGCCCATTCACATTGTTATCTCTGTTTAAAATACCCTTGGTTTACAAAATTACCGAAATACCCTCAGTTTGGAAAATTATCGAAATACCCCCGATTTATAAAATTACCAAAATACCCTCGGTTTGCGAAATTATCAAAGTACCCCTAAATTGCAAAATTACCGAAATACCCTTAGTTTGGAAAATTACTGAAATACCCCCAATTTGTAAAATTATCGAAATACCCTGATTTGTAAAATTACCAAAATACCACCATTTTGCAAAATTACCAAAGTACCCCTGATTTGTAAAATTACCGAAACACCCCCAATTTGTAAAATTATCAAAATACCCCCAATTTATGAAATTACCGAAATACCCTCAGTTTGTAATATTACCAAAATACCCCTGATTTATGAAATTATTGAAATACCCTCAATTTGTGAAATTACCGAAATACCCTTAATTTGTAAAATTACCAAAATACCCCTAATTTGTGAAATACCCCTTGTAGGGTAGAATCACCGAAATACCCCTGTATGGTAGAATTACTAAAATACCTCTATAGGGTAGAATTACCCAAATACCCCTACAGGGTAGAATTACTAAAATACCTCTGTAGGGTAGGATTATCGTAATACCCTTGTAAGGGTAAAATGATCGTTTTGCCCCTCGAGGGTAATTGACTCACTTGTGGTACGATTGGGTGATTTGTGATGAATTGATCATTGTGACTGTGTATGTATGATTGTTTATAGGCATAACATTTTGCATACATGACATACTGCATGGGGTTGGGACATTGATACGGAGGAAGTTCTGATAGGGTCGCACGGGTCGCATGAGACGACTGTGGATCAAGTATTGATCTGATAGGGTCACACGGGTCACATGAGATGACTGTGGATCCAGTATTGATCTGATAGGGTCGCACGGATTGCGTGAGACGACTGTGGACCGCAGACGGCTTAAAGCTGCATAATCTGATTATGGCTCTGTGACATCTTGATTATGGCTTTGTGCCAATCGTATTTACCCGTGGCTATGTGCCTAACATATAAATCGATGACTCTGTGTTGATCATCTTTACCCAAGGCTGTGTGCCAATTATATTACCGTAGCTGATGGCTATGTGCCGATCTTATTACAGTTACCAATGGCTATGTGCCAATTATGAGAACGTTATTGAAGGCTTAAAGCCATATAAATACCAGCAGCTAGGCTGCATTATTGGAGAGATTGGCTGGGTGGGTCGACATGGTCCCCACATGGAGAAATGGTTGGTACGGGTGGAGAGTTGGCTGGATAGGGTTGGGGTACATGCATGTTTTGCATTGATATGATTTAGGGCTTAGGCCTAGATTGTTATCGAATAGGGCTTAGGCCCAGATTATTACCGAATAGGGCTTTAGCCCAGATTATCACCGAATAGGGCTTGAGCCCAGACCATGACCGTAATAGAGGATTGCACACTGAGTTTTCGTAAACTCACCCCATTTTTAACTGTGCCTGTAATCCCCAGCTTTAGGAGGATCGATGCTGTGAGGGACTCGGAGATGGCCACACGTCTATAGTTTCTTTATACTTTGGACTATATTTTTGAGAATCTAGTTTGGGTTTTAATTTTTGTAATAAGGCCTTGTAAGTGAAGTTGTGGGTTTTTTTGTTATGGTTTTATAATTGCTAGAAGTAGAACATGGTTTTCCAAATTAACTACTGTTTTTCAAAATATCATGCTTCCGCAACTGTTTTAAATTAAGTTTCCGCAACAAGCAAGGTTTTAAAGATAATAATGTTTTACAAAAGAATGACTTTTAATAAACCACGTTTTGAAACTATGAAAACAAAATCTGAGGTTTTAAAGGCTGAAAGTTTTAAATTGTAAGAAGGGTTTCTAATGAAAGCATGGTTTTCAAAAAAAAAAACTCTTCAATGTGACACGCCAGATTTGGGCCTAACTTCTAGGCCGGGTTTGGGGTGTTACATATTGTGCAAAATGAAGTACCCAATTTTGTAAGACGTTCTCTAATTTGACCGAGTGTAGTAAATGAAAGTGTACGAGGATTTAAAGGATAAATTTGTAGTGAACATGAAATTGAGCTTGAATGAATGATTTTATTAAAGAAATATTGTGTATGGCAGGATGTGATAGTAAATTACATGTTGTAAATGAATACTTAAAGTTTGATAATTGATGTATGAAACTAATACGGGAAAGTGAAACTAAATGAAGGCTTATATTATGACAAGCATTCATGTTTGTTTGGCATTCACATGATGTAATGTGCCTAACTTGTGTGATTAGGTGAATGCGATAAGAAAATTTTTCAAAATTTATGGAATGTATATATAAGCGCGTCTATTCGAATAAGATAATCGAAAAATTTGTGTAACATGAATATGTGTGTTAAATTGCCTAAAACAACTGGTGTTATGATGAAATTTTATGATATTTATGTTGAATGAACTCACAAATGAGTGACTAAAGAATTTTGTAGCGGATCAACTATTATGGTGGGCAGATAAAAGAGTCGATAAGTAAGGATAGATCTAAAAGAGATATTCAATCATTTTGAAGATCATTGAGATTAGGCAAGGCTAAGGTTAAAGAAGTCAACTTCGATGAAATAAAACATACAGGTATGATACCTAAAGAATGTACTAATTGGAAGTTTTTCTGAGTTGGTTTATGATAGTGGATGGAATAATATAAACCTAATGATGATAAAATTAGACAATGAGATAAGGTTCGAATTGTATCGATAGCTAAGTGCAAGGATTATAGTTGAGTAACCTACCTTAGTTCCTTCTGGGTATATTATGTGTTCGATAAATCTCAGAGGTATATGAGGTTATTTATTTTCAAGTAAAACTTTTATCGCAAGGGGTACGATAGCTAAAGATACAGGTAGGCGAAGGCCTTGTTGACCTATTTGGATTATGTTCGGCATTTTCCTATCTTTCATTTGTATTTCATTTCTTTTATTAAAGAAAAGATGATGACAGAATTTGTTTGATGATGGTATCCGGTTCCTACTGGTCATTGTTTTGTTTAGTGTACAAGAAGATTGTGTTGCTTCTGTTACAATTGATTGTAGTGTGGATGAGTGATGTTTATTTCGAAATTACTCTGAGACCTCGTTGAGGTATTTATCATTGGCCAGGAGTTGTGTTCTTAAATTTCGGTATAGTTTTATAGCTGGAATATTATTTATCTGTACAATTGAAATGTTGACTTTATTTTGGCATTTTGGTTTTAAAAATATCCGATGGTTATGGCTTTATCAAAGTTCAACATTGTGATGATTAGTAATGGAAGACGGTTTTGATATGCACCGTCCTTCCTAGTTGTAATTGAGTTAACATTGGTAAATGTAAAAATTAGAAAATATTAATGTTAATCAAGTGGTGTAATGGAGAGGGACCATCACGCTTGAGAAGCCTAATTAGTGGTATTACTTATTAGTAAAGTTAGAAACAGTTAAAACATGATTAACAGAATCACCAATTCTGATTTAGCCTGAGTTGAGAAAAAGGTTTATGTTTTTCAGTTAAGTATTATTGCATGACTTGGGTATAAATAATACGAAAATGTAAAGTGATGGTTCATATTTTTATACGGTTAATACCACATTAAAAGAGAACTGTTCGACCAGTGATTTAGAGACGGTCATTTTTATGTTCTTATTGAGAATTTGGTGATATCATTTATTCGACGAAAGGTGTCACATGTTCTCTGATTTCAAGGATTAAAGTAACGAATGTTATAGAAAGATCTAAAGTTAAGATAGTATTAAAGACCCTAGCTATTGGAAGATCGCTAGTAATTATTAATTTATTTCTGAAAAAGCTGATATAATTACAGATGTTGAATGGAAGAATCTTTGTTTATGTTGTGAATGGGTTATACGGTTACCCTTAATTAATGAGGATCTAATTTTAGCCATATTGAAAGTTAAAGCGATGTTTTTTTTCCTTACGGGTTAGAGAGGTTCAGGAATGTGTTAGTAAATGGAATTTACGTACAAATGAATCCAGAACTTAAGCAGAAGTTTTCCTATGAGGCTCAAAAGTAGCACGTCTATTTATTCAAGGGCATTAAGGTGAGCAGTGATATGTAGTAGATGTTCTGGTGATTGAGTATGTACCACGATATTTTTAATTTGATGTTCAGATGTCTATTTGTGAGCAAGTAAGCCTAACATCAAGAGCACTCAGGATTCTTGTAGCCAGTGATAATACTAGTGTATTACAGATAGAATCACTATAGATTTCATATCGGGATTACCTCCATCCCTAAAATGGATGATGTTGCTAGAATGTTGATCGTTTGATGAAATTTGCATGAATGTTTCAATAGGTAACGAGTTCTTATTTGACAGATCAACTGAGTATATGTGTTCCAGAGAGAATAATTTAGGTCTTTGACGATATGCTCTGAAACTGTGTGCTAAATTTCAAAGGTTATTGGAAAGAGATATATGAAGCTAAATCAATTTGTGATTCTGAGAAATTAGTGAAAGTGTTTTCATGAGCATTGGAAACAACTTCTTCTGGTAAGATTTTCGGGGATGAAAACCCCTAAAGGGGGGAGAGTTGTAACAGCCCGATTTAGGGCCTAAACGAAACAGTGGTTTCAAAAACCACAAATCTGAAGTAGAAAAAATTATTGCGATTAAGTTTTAAAGTTTATCGTGTGATAGAATGAATGTGTGAAATTTTCGTTAAGAAATTTTATCAATTGGGTGTCCTATTTGATAATTAGGACTAAATTGCAATATGTGAAAAATGTGAGTTCTAGAAGCTAAGGTACTTATTTGAAATGGGTTTTTAAAGTGGAGGTCCTTAAATGGAATTAGACCATTATATTTAGTTTGGACAAAAATGGACAAGGATGGATAAAATACTAAAGGTTTTAATGAAGGGTATTTTGGTCATTTCGTAATTAAAAGAAATAAAAAGGGAAAATAGGCCAAAAACATGTTCATCTTCTTCATGTGTTGGCAGAATGTTGCTATTGACACCATGGCTAGGGTTTTCAAGCTTTCAAGCTCAATAGTAAGTGTATCCAAGCCCCGTTTTTAATTTTCTTTACATTTTTGAGATCCCCGTAACTCAGTTTAGCTATTTCTACCATTATTTTGAGCTAAGGTTTGTGTTTAAAAATATACCCATGGATGACATGAATGTGTTTTGATGTCTAATGGTAGATATGAATGCTCGGTGTGTAATAAACGACTTTTACTAAGTGATTTTCGATGAAATCGCATAAAAGCACTAGTTTGTAAAAAGTTGAAAAATATATGCAAATGTGTGAATGAATACAAATTGTGGACTGCTATAGTTATGAAAATGGTTCGGCTGGGCCTAAAATACAAGGAAATTGAATAAAAATAATTTTATGAGCCTAGGGGCAAAAGTGTAAATATGACAAAATTTAAGGGCAAAAATGTAATTTTGCCATATTAGGATTTTTGGACTGAATTGAATAGTATAATAACTTAATAAGTCAAATGTGATATTTTATATAAATAAAAAAGAGTTTCGGACTTAGAACGGGGGAAAGACGAATATTGAACGACTTGGTCCCTTTCATCATTTTAAGTCAAGGTAAGTTCGTATGGTAAACATTAATGTTTATTTGTTAGATTGACGAATAATTTATGAAATTACTCGTATTATTTGTTGAATATTAGAAACTAATGTTCGAACAAGTAAACGCAGGGTTGAACTATTCTGTTCAGTGCTAAATGATAATTTGACGGAAAAGACCATGGACGAACTATGACATAGTGTGACAATGTGAAAACTATGTGAAATTGCGAATAAGTGAATCCGAGTGCTGGTCTAGTACGTCCTACCAGTGGCTGGGTATTCCGGGATATTGCGGATACCAGACAGCTTGTGTGAGCAGCACTGAGTAGTTACGTATGACCGACAGCTTGTGTGAGCAGACCCGAGAATGTAAATGTGAATAGCTAGAGAATGAGCCTATGTGTGTTATGTGATTATGTGATGTCCGGGTGCTGGTCTTGTACGTCTACCAGTGGCTAAGTAGTCCTGCATATGTTGTGGATACCTGACAGCTTGTGTGAGCAGCACTTTGTAGCTACATCTGACTGACAGCTTGTGCGAGCAGACTCGTGAATGTTAAGTGATTCGAGTGCTGGTCTTATAAGTTCTACCAGTGGCTGCGTAATTCGGCATGTGTTGCGGAAACCTGACAGCTTGTGTGAGCAGCACTGAGTAGTTACGTATGACCGACAGCTTGTGTGAGCAGACTCGAGAATGTAAACGTGAATAGCTCGAGAATAAGCATATATGTGAAATGTGATAAGAGGTAGCTTCGGCTACATATATGTGGCACGTATGTGCAAGTGTTCTGAGTATCCATTAATATTCCGATGTGTTCAACGGGAAAATGACTAAAGTGTAAATGAATGTGAATATGTGACGATCAAGTGCAGGTATATGTATGTATACACTCATGAGCAATGTGCTCGGTATGTGATCGTATTTTGGTAAGAATGTAAACGAGTAAGTTATACCTATGAGAATGACCTTGTGATTATAAGTCCATGCTTATGATGTATGAATATGTAGTAAATGTGATTGATGATCATGTGTGAGGCTTTTAGGCCAAATTAAATTGAGAAATGATATATTCAAGTCTTTGTTGTTGATGTATAGGTTAAATTGGCCAATGAATGGCCTGTAAATATTTGATAATGACTAGTTATTGGTGTAACAGCCCGATTTAGGGCTTAGTCGAAATAGTGGTTGCGAGACCACAAATCCAAAGTAGAAATATGGGTTTTATGGCTTTTATGAGGTTTATGACATGTTTGCATAATTGTGTGAAAATTTCATGAAGAAAATTTTATAATTTAGTGATCAATTTATTCATTGGGACTAAATTGCAAAGATTGAAAAATATGATATTCTAGAAGTTTCAAGTATGAGATAGTATTAGAAAAATTATTTGAGGTCCTTATTTAGCAATTAGACCATTATATTTGATGATGGACAAAAATTGACATGGGAAGGAAAAATCTCAAGAAAGGGGCCATAAGGGCATTTTGGTCATTTGGTTAATTAGTTAATAAAAAGGGAAAAAGAAGTAATAAATGGTGTCCATCTTCTTCCCTAGGTGCCGAAATTTGGAGAAGATGCCATAGCTAGGGTTTTGCTCATTTTCAAGCTCAAAGTAAGTGCATTCTAGCCCTGTTTTTGATGTTCTTCGTATTTTTGAGATCCTCGTAACCCGATTTAGCTATTTCTAGCTATATTTTAAGCTAGGGTTCATGTTAAAAAATTTACCCATGTATAATATGCATGCATTTTGATGTTTAATGGAGGAATATGAAAGTTTGATGTATGATAAATATCTTTTTCTAAGTGATTTTCATGGAAAATTCATAAAAAGGACCTAGATGTAAAAGTGATAAAATATGTAGTAAAAATCAGTTTTGAAGGAAAGTGTGAGCCGTTATAAGCTCAATAAATGTTCGGCTAGGCTTGGGAAACCAAGGAAATGAGTACTTTTCATTATATGAGCCTAGGGACCATTTTGTAAATATGTGAAAGTTTAGGGGCAAAATCGTAATTTTTCCAAAGTATGATACATGAGTTATTTTAGTCAATGTGATTATTAAATAAGTGAAATTATCATTAAAGATCAAGAAACATGAAGTCCGGACTGAAACCTAGGAAAGAACAAAGTGGTGGACTAAATCGAACAACTATATATATTTTGGTACCGAGGTAAGTTTGTGTGTAATAAATCAACGTAATGTTATTATGTTTTAATATGCTTGATATCGTGAGAAATGTAAATTATCTTTATGAAATTGATTAATGAGGTATCGATGAAAGTATGATGAAATTATATTATGTGAAAGTCCCGGTTGAACCTTAGGAATGGAAAGGATACCATTGTCATGATATGAGATTAAGGAGGTCCCGTATAAGATCATGTCTGGGACATGGCCTCGGCACCGAATTAAGATCCCGTATAAGACCATATCTGGGATATGGCATCGGCATCGAGTAAAAATCTCGTGTAAGACCACGTCTGGGACCTGGCTTCGGTATGAAATCGTGAAAGACCATGTCTGGGACATGGCATCGATATGCGATCTCGTATAAGACCATATCTGGGATATGGCGTCGGCATCGATAAGTGATCCCGCATAAGACCATATCTGGGATATGGCATTGGCATCTTATTACGTGTATGGCGAGTTCGAGTATCCTTCAATATTACAAATTGTTCAACGGGGTAAAGAGCTAAGTTTATGTTCAAGATGTAAGAGTGCTAAAGTTATGTGATGAAGTGACACAGGTACATATGAGTAATTTACAAGAAATAAGTCCGATATGTGATATGAGATTGGTAAGAGTAAGCATGAGTAAGTTATGTCAATGTGCTTGAGAATTTGTGTTATTACTCGATGTAATGTATGGATGTTATCATAAGCCTTTATGTTGCTATTTATTTCATGCAAACTTACTAAGCTTTATGCTTACTCCCTCTCTTTTCCCTTTTCCTTGTAGTATCGCCAAGCTAGCTCGGGGATCGTGGGACGTCAGAGTTCGGTTCACACTATCAAGCTATTCTTTTGGTATAGTAAAGTTTGATTATCTTAGGTATGGCATGTATAGGAACTTGGTCATTTAGTTATATGTCATATTGGCTAGCCAATGTGTTGGCTATTATTGTTACTCAATTCATTTTGTAATGGCCATTGAAATCGACCAAAACTGGTTAAGTTATATCTATTCAATAATGATGATATTCATGAAGTGCAAGTTTATGCAATTGAGTGAGTGATGTATGAAGTGTATGTATGTTGAACATAGTGTAAAATTAAGGTGTAGATGTCTTGATTTTGGGTACTAGAGGTGCCCTATTGTCGTGTTGTGTGTTGCATTGAAATGATCTAAGTGCAGTTGCATTTTAGGGTTGCAAATGGCTTGGTAAATAGCCTTATAATTGTCCACACGGGTAGACACACGGGCGTGTGTGTAGGCCGTGTGAGACACACGGTCTGCCTCATGGGCGTGTAGCCTGGCCGTGTGTCCCCTGCACCTAACTTGTGAAAAATTTAGTTCGTCACACAGGCTAGCACACGGGCGTGTGGCTTGGCCGTGTGACCCAAAGTGTCTGCTGACGTCATAAACAAAATGTCCCTTATTTTGGACACAGCCTGAAGAACGAGCGTGTGATATGCCACACGGGCGTGTCACCTCTCTCACATGGGCGTGTAGCCCTATCTTAGGGAAAAAATTTCTAAGTGTTTGTAAGTTTCCAGTTCAGTCCCGAACTAGTCCATATGCATGTTTAGGGTCTCGTAGACCTACAATAGGGTCGTTATGATTTCAAATGAAAAGTTTTAAGTTGGAATGAAAAATTACGGGCAGATATTGTATGAAGAAGTTTGTTAAGTCTGGTAATGCCTCGTACCCTATTTCGGCATCGGATATGGGTAAGGGGTGTTACAATTGGAATGGCTAACCATGGATATACTTTGGTGTTATATGTGTGTAAATGAAAATTAATATAAAGGAAACATGAAAGAGTAAAGTTAGCAATAAAACAGTTTGGACAGCAGCAGTTGTGTGAATTTGAAAAATCACCAAAAAATGGTATAAATTGAATTAGAGGTTGAATGAGATATTAAACTAAATCTTATTGAGTCTATTTCTACATAAAAGAAACAGAATAAGCAAAAGAATTTCATATGGTGAGATATTTAGATTTTAGTGAGACATGGTCAAAATGATTTCGGAATCCCCTGTTCTGACTTGGAAAATTCATTAAGTATTTTAAATAAATAATCATGGGATAAAATTTATATGCTTGAATTTTTTAATGAGTCTATTTTCAAGAGAAATAAATGGGAACGTTATTCAAGTTCTGCAAAATGAGATAATTAATTTTTAGTGAAGAGGGGTCGGAACTATCAGACAACAAAACAGGGGAGACTTTAAAGAATAAATTGTACTAATTGGTTGAACCAAAAATTCTGGAAATTTTATGGAAAGAAGATATGGGAGTTTTGTTTCAGGGAAAATTAGCGGATCTTAATTTGGAGTTTCGTAACTCTAGATAAAAATAATATAGTGACTGTACCTCGAGTAAACAGCTCAAGATGAACATAAATGAATTGTGAAATTTTATGCAATAATGATGGTATTATCTTGAGAGCTTATAATGAGGATTGTTAGTAGCATGGTAATCAATTTTTTATTATTTACATACGTACTTACTAAGCTTTATAGCTTACTTCGTTGTTTTTTGTGCTTATAATGTACTCAGGTTAGCTCGGGTTGGAAGTCATCGGAGAACCTATCACACTATCAATCTTACAATTTAGGTATCGATGATTTTATACTTAAGGTTATGGCATGTATAGGGAACTTGGTCATGTGTATATGTTACTATGAGTTGTCCTAGAATAATGACCCATGATATTCGGAGTTCATTGTTGTATAAGGCCATTTAATGTGGCCAATAATAAACTCATGATGATGCATTCCATGGTTGAGTAAATTGTATGCTATGACTTGTTACGTGTGTGTGGTGGATGTCTTGGTAGCTTTAATATGTCATGAGATGTGTCATTCAAGTTATACTCAAGTATGGGCATGATAGGGTAGAAATTGGATTAGAAAATAGCCAACTTCTTGGTCACACAGGCAGAGACACGGCCGTGTGTCTCAGCCGTGTGGAGGACACGGCCTGCCCACACGAGCGTGTGACTCTCCAAAATAAGGAAATTTTCTAAATGTTCCAATAGTTTTAAAAGTTCTCGGTTTAGTCTTGAATCGCTCCCAAAGCATGTTTTGGGCCTCGTAGGCCCGTTTTAGGGACTTGATTATATAAGACAAAAGGTTTAAATTTTAAACGAAAATTTATGCCTTGAATTTGTTCAGTTGCAAGTGTTATTGTCTGGTAACGCCTCGTACCCTGTTCCGGTGTTGAACACGAGTAAGGGGTTTTACAGGCAATCCGTCAGACCTTTTGCCATGGAAATATTTCACTTCCTTCATTCCTTTCCTCCTTTTTTTCTGATTCTCTTTGTCCTTCTTGCACCTGCTACATACAACAACCAATTCCTTTCTTCCTAACAATAAAAGTAACATATAATGACATTCAAGGCAAAATCCAAGCTTTATTGTGCAATATTCTAATAATAACCTAGAAATGCAAATATATCCACTTAAGTAAAAGAAATTCATCAAGTTTAGAGGCTTGAGATATAACTCTTTTCAAGACTTATCATTGAGTCTGGACATTAGGGCTCGATTCTCTCTTTGCAGCATCTCTTGCTTGCACCGTTCACCCATGCTCTATGCACCTGACTTCCTCACAGTTTTTGGTTTTCTCCACCAAAGCTTTGAAAACCCTCTATTGGAGCGGAGCTATTTGCATCATCAGCTATAACCTTGGCCCAAACCCAAATCGAGCGCACTTATCCTGTTCATTCGCTACCATACCCGGGGTATAATAGCTAAGCCTTAGG
Organism: Gossypium sturtianum; assembly: GCA_025698515.1. Taxonomy (NCBI): domain Eukaryota; kingdom Viridiplantae; phylum Streptophyta; class Magnoliopsida; order Malvales; family Malvaceae; genus Gossypium; species Gossypium sturtianum. The sequence goes on from CM046945.1 coordinate 74,991,550, forward strand.
AGATCAACCTTGTAATCAGCCATGGACATGTCACCCTATCTAAGCTCAATGAATTATAGTCTCCTGGCCTCAACGTACCTCACACCCGCATATTTCTCCTGGAATGCCTCTAGAAAGTATTCCTACATCGATCGATCGACTTGGGTACCTCTTACAATGGCCTGCCACCAACGGTAGGCCTCATCACGTAACAATGACACAATCCCCTTAAGAATCTATTCAGGGGTGCACTCCATATCATCTAAGATTCTTTCCAAAGCCTCCAGCCAGTATTTAGCTACAATGGGGTCGTTTTAGTATTTAGCTATCGTGCCACGACTATTAGCTCCAATTTGGGTACCCGCCACTCGTTCTAATACTCGTAACATGGCTTGTGATATAGTCTCGTTCGCAAGCTCTTGTTGACTCTCTTCAATAGTGGGGGCACATTCCATATTTTCTACTACTGGCTCAGGGTTTCGCACTTGGGATGCGGATGAGTCGACTTAGGTTCCCTGTCCTGGCTCTCCGTATTATAATTTGGTTTGTCAAATTTTTGTAATAATTTTACACTTATCCATATTATAATTTGGTTTGTCAAATTTTAATATTTGTATTAGTTTATATGAATTTTTTGAAATTTTAAATTTTCAAAAATTCATCTCATAATCTAAATTTCCTGACTCTGACCCTAGTTTTACATAAGTTTGTTGGATCAATAAAATGAAAATTAAGGCAAGATGTTTTTAAGAAACTATCTTAAGAATAGTATTTTTCCCCATATGCAAAATGATAAGAAACTCCTATTCTCAAGATAGAAGCCTTTATCTCGAATAGAACAATTCATAATTCACTATTGAATTGTTCTACACAAAAATAAATCCAGAGAAGTTCAAGAGAACGAAAGAATGTTTTCTAGTAGTATTTTTCAACATAGAATTGGATTATTCCTACTCTAATATGAGGCATGTATTTATAATGCACCAATAGGTCTCTAGGTCCTTCCTCCAAAAGGTCACAATTATCTTTCATGTTAAAAAGGTTAATGAATGGACATAATTTTTCAGCTTCGAACAAACCATATGGACAAATTTGAAGTTGAACTAAAATTTGAAAAGGCATCTGTTGAGAGGCAGTTGACATAAATCTACCGAATTAGAGTCCAATCTAATAGGGGAATCCATAGATCGAGTTAATACGAAAATAAGGGTTTTAATTAGAAAGAAATTTCAATTAATCAACCTAGAGTCAATTGCTTTTTCTCTCGAAAGAGATATTAGCATAATTTAGGGATTTCTACTGATGAAGACACCAAGTGAATAAATCGTTTAATTCATATTCATAATGATAGATGAAATCTAGGTGGATTCTTTCCTGGGTATTATTTCTCTCATCGGTTATTATTCAATTATTTTCCTGATTTATTCTCTGTTGAGTTCTTTAGTTAAATTAATTTAGTAATTTTAGTTTAAACCTAACACTCCAATTTGTAGGCTAAATAATAGGAAAATAGTAAGTACTATTACTTTTAGTTCTCGTGGGTACGATATCTTTACTCACCCTAGCTATACTATTTATCGATAGGTGCACTTGCCTTTATCGTATTTTTATTTGGTCACGTGGAAACACATCAAGGGTCTTCTAGTTAAGTAACTTTCCAAGAAGCTATGCTTAAGTTAGAATAATGGCCAAATGTTAAATGATAATTAGTGCCATTGAATCCCTAAGGAATTAGGTTCGTGTACTAATTGGAAGGAAATCCATATTCTTACTAGTTGGTCGAGATTTCCCCATGATGACTTGATTCAATGGGTGTAGAAATTATCATTGCAATGACTTACAAATATTTTCAAGGTTTAATGTAAGATGCATCCATCATCTTAATGCATATCATAAAATTGCAAAACGTTTTCAAATATTTGCATAATAAAAAGATATTAATGAATATACTTACTAAGAACAAACAGAATGGAAATAACTATAAGGAATGGAAAAAGAACATCATGATTGTCCTCAGTTGTGAAAAACTAAAGACAATACTTGATAATAAATGCCCTCTGGCCACTCAAGATGAGGCTAGAAAACATTAGGTCCGTTTGATGAGATAACTTGTTGCTATGTGTTGGCAAGCGTGACCAACACCCTTTCTAAGCAACTAGAGAGATGTAAGACTGCCAAATTGGTTCTAGATAGACTAGAAGACATGTTCGATGGCCTAGCTGCCCGGGCTCGATAATCGACTACTACCAATTTGATAAATGCCCAAAAAAAGCCCGACACTCCGGTCAAAGACATGTGATCACTCTTATGGGATACTTTGCCAAGACCGTGGATAATGAGGCCATTCTGGACTAGAACAGGCAAATTTAAATGGTTTTAAAAACCTTGTCAAAGGATTTTGCAAGCTTTCAGGCCACATATAACCTTGGGAACAAGAATTTGATGCTTACACAACTCATGAAGGAATTAGAATCCTATGAGTTAATGTTGGATGGCGGTTAGCCGATCCATAAAGCAAAAGAAAACTTGGTTGTTGCTTCTTCCTCTAAAAGGAAGGGTAAGCACGTAGAGAGAAAGAAGCCTAAGTACTTTGTGCCACCTCAAGTTGAAAGGAAGAGAACTAAGAAACCTAAAGACTTATCTAAAATTTTCTCCTACAACAAGAAAGGGCACTTCAAGGCAAACAACAAAGAGTGGAAGGATTACCTAACCACTAAAGGCAATGGTATGAAACTCTTTATGATAGAAGCTTGCTTAGTGGAAAACTCAATAGACCACTAGGTCATTAATTCTTGAGCCACAAATTATGTGTGTGTTTCTCCATAGAGGTTCGAGGAAACGAAACATCTTAGATATAAAAGCCTATCATTGTGAATCAAACATTGGAAAAGTGTCGCAACTGAAGCAGTGGGAGATTTATATCTTTATTTTGATAATTTTAGGAAGATTATTTTAAAAGACATTTCCTATGTACCAAGTTTCAAAGGAAACTTGATTTCTGTTGTATGTTTATATAAAGATGGTTTGACCGTGACTTTTAATAATAGTATTGCAATATTTAGAAATCGTAAACATACTTATAATGGATGGATGTCAAAAAATATCTATCTTATCAAACCAAATATGTACACACTGCTAGAAATTGAAATTTCGAATAAAAGACTTAAAATGTAACAGCCCGATTTTGGGTCTAGTCGAAACAGTGGTTTCGGGACCACACATCCGACGCAATAAAATTTGTTCTTATTATATTTTTAGGGTCTACAATTTTATGGAATTGTTTCATGAAAATTTCGTTAAAAAATTTTGATGATTGGGCACTCAATTTAGTCAAAAGGACTAAATTGTAAAAAGTGCAAAAGTTAAGTTCTACATGCTAGAGGTGTCTAATAGCTATGAAATTTAAAATTGAAGGTCCTTAAATGGTAATTAGACCATTGGTTAAGTTGGTGGACAAAAATGGACATGGTTAGGAATGTTTCCAAAGTTTTTCATTAAGGGCATTTTAGTAATTTAGTAATTAAAATGAATTAAAAAGCAAAAAATCAAGCCAATTTTTTTCCATCTTCTACCCCATGGCCGAAACTTACATGGATAAACCATGGCTAGGGTATTTCAAGCTTCCAAGCTCGATTGTATGTCCGTTCTAGCCTCGTTTTTAATTATTTTTACGTTTTTGAAATCCTTGTAACATGATCTATCTATTTCTACCACTAATTTAAGACATAATCAAAGTTTAAATTTTTAACCAAGATGAATATTTGTGTATTTTTATGTTTGATGGTAGAAAATGCATGTTTATGATTTGTTAAACGACTTTTGCTAAGTGATTTACTTTGAAAATGCCTAAAAGGACTAATTTGTAAAAGTTATAAAATGAGTAGTAAAAGTGTGATTAAATGAAAATTTTAGGCTGTTATGAGCATAAAATAGGTTCGGCTAAGCTTGGGCTTTGAAGAAATTAAATGAAATTCATTTTACGAGCCTAGGGACTAAATTGTAAAATGTCAAAAGTTTAAGGGTAAAAATGTGAATTTGCCATGATAAGATTTTTGGACTGAATTGAATAATGTGAATAATAAATGAGTTAAATGTGATATTATAGATCAAGAAAAATGAGGTTCAGAGTTAGAACGGGGGAAAAACGAGTATTTGACGATTTAGTCCTTTTCGCCATTTCTATGTCGAGGTAAGTTCGTATGTTTAATAAGCATTAAATTATATGTGTATAAATGCTTAATTGATATAATTATGGTAAATGTTATTTTATTGAAACGAAATGTGAATGTTATTGAGTATGATACTACGGAAATGACCGACAGAGATTCGGTACAGTGAAAGTCTCGGTTGAACCTTAGGAATAGATAAGATATAAATGTCATGACATTAGGGTTACTGAGATTATGTGTAAGACCATATCTGGGATATGGCATCAATATGAGACATTCGTGTAAGACCATATCTAGGACATGGCATCGATATGAGACTTCGTGTAAGACCATAGCTGGGCTATTAGCATCGATACGAGATTACATGTAAGACCATATCTGAGATATGGCATTGGTATAGTACTATGTGTACGAGATCCCTGAGTATACTTTAGTATTCCAAATGGTTCAACGAGAAATTCAACTAGTATGTCAAAGAAGAGAAAGAGTATGTAAGTATTACGAATTGGTACATGTATGTACGTAAATGTAACGCCCCAAAATTTTAATTTTTGATTTCATGTAAGTGTGACACACAATGTCTATCTGCTTCAGTGGTTATGTGTTCTAGGGTGTGTGTGTGAGGTCCCAAGTTCAAGCATTACTTGGGCAAATTTTGGTATTTTTTTTATAAATAAAGCCTTAACCTTGTGCAAAGGGCTTAAGTTTAATTGTTGGTAAGTTTCTATCAGAATGGGCCTGTTGGTCTGGTGGTTAAGTGGAGTGTTGGAGTGTTGGAGGTCCTGTGTTCAATTCTCTGTGATGGCGTGGAGACTGTATTTTTGCTCCAATTTCAGCTAAGAGTTGTGTTGGGGCAAAATTCTTAGTAGTTGTGTTTTAGTGGGTTAATAGAGAGTGATTTTAGGAGATAATTGGGGAGAGGTTATCAAAAAATAATCTGATTATCTTTTTGTTGGAAAAAAAAGAAGTAGAGCTTCAGTCTTCTCTCCAATTCCCCAAACTTTTTCTGACATTTTCTTCTCCTTCTTTTTTTCCCTCCTCTGCCGATTCTTTCCCCTAGTTGCTGTCGAAATTTCCATTATTTTTCCCCTTCCATTTCTTTTTTTTTCCAATTGATTCGGTTGTTCATCGTTGGTTGCACGTGTTTGGTAAGTAACAGTTTTGTCTATTGTTAATCATTCTTGGTTAATCTCTAAAATGGGGATTCCTTTTTGGTGTTTAGGAGTTAATCAAGGGGCTGGTGGTTTTGAATCGATGCCGTGATTGTGCGAAGTCGTGGTTACTCAAGCGAGGTAAGGGTTTTGTTAGGTTTTTAGTCGATTTCCTTCCGAAATTGGATGATTAAAAACGAATTAAGTGATTAATCTGGAGATATGTTGGTCAATTTTTAGGATCTGAAGGCTTAGGAGTGCTTACGCATCAGAAACGATATCAGGTGTGTACCCGAAACATAGAAAATGGGATTCGGTGAAAAGCCAAAATTGCTTGCTGTCGAAAAATAAGAGAAATAAGAGAAAATGATGCGAAAAATTGTATAGAAAGGAAATAAGGGTGTTATAAACTTGGAAATCAACGTTTTGCACTAAAATAGTTTTGACAAAGAAGAGAGTCTAACTTTGAAAAATCATCAAAAATAGTGAGAATTGAGTTAGAGGTTGAATAAAATATGAAATTAAATTTTATTGAGTCTAGTTTTTCATGGATGTAACACCCCAAACCCGGCCCAAACGCTACGACCGAATTTGGTTTGCTACAGAGAAAACAATTTGAGAACCATTTTAAAACCGATTTAAGTTTTGTCGAAAACCTTGTGTTTTCAAGTCTCTTGTTAAAAACCATACTTAGTGTTGCTTAGAAATATTTATTAAGTTGGGTTGTTTATAGATTGCAAATGTGCCCGATGGCATTTTTAAAACATTTTACGTTTGATTGGGAAAAACATGTGAATTCATTTTTAACATAATTAAATAGTTTAAACAAATATTCAAAGCATGTAACAATAATAAAATAATTCTAGGAGGCCTTATTACAACTTAATTAAAATAAACCAACATTAAATAAATTGCTGCCCAAAAAGAATAAAAAAAAAACTAAAACACCCAAATGCCACTCTCGTGTTCGAACTCAGGACCAATCTGCCATACGCCTAACCCCAACGCCTGTGCCACTCGGCCATCTTGATTTTTATGACAAAAGCCACACCAATTAATCTTAACCCTTCCTAGCCCAGCCCCATAATCGCATAAAATAAAATCACGCCCAAACATGCTTTGCTCCAGCGCTCGAACTGCGCCTCGCTCCTTCCAACTCCTATGCGCTGCACGAGAACCACTGGACAAGCCGCTTCTTGTGCCCCATTCGCGCCCCACTTCTTTTAAGGCCTCCAACCCCATAGCGCCATAATCCAAAAATTAAAACCCTTTTGCTTGCCGCTTGGTCTCGAACCCAAGACCCTCACAGCGCTCCACTTCTAAGTCACACAAGACATACCACCTTGCCAAAGCCTTGCTTGTGCCATAAATTACCAAAAATAATCCTTAAAACCTCCTTTGGCCTGATCCCCTTTTCACACCAAAAATCCAAAATTTTCCAAACTCTTCCCTTTCATCCAAACATTTCTAAAACCCCTAAAACACCTCCAAACATACTTAAAACCTACTAACACTTGAGTTATGCTCCAAACGCATAACCCCTAATCTAGGATGTTACGCTTCTACCCTCCTAAAAAAATAATTTCGTCCTCGAAATTACTTACTAACGATCATCCGTACATCCTAACTTACCACACTTACTTCATCTGCTGCACTCTGATCTTATTAAAGTCATTTATTCCACCTTGACCACGTCCGCGGCGACCACGTCCCCTCAAACTCATTTCTACCACGCGATTTAATCTGATTAAAGAGTTTTATGCATTAGTACTTTTGTTCCACTTTGTTAATCCGTGAGCAGTTTTATGAAACGAAGTTTTCGAAGTTGTTCTTTCGATCAATCAAAGTTTCCAGTTCAAATTCACTATTCTAATTCGTAGAATCACATTCACATTCATCCACAACATTCACTTCACTACTTTGGACATTTCTTGATCATTCCCTACCCTAAGGGTAGTTTTGTCTTTTTCCTACTGGGGGTGTTTCGTAATTTCCAAAGTCAGGGTATTATTTATTGTGTTTGGCCTATGACCGAGTCCTCTTGGTTAGGGTGAACCAAAGCTACGCACCAGGTAGGAATCCCGCGAAGAGGAGGTGAGTCACGAGGACTGCTTAAATACCAAGCTCTTCCAGATCCAATCCTAGACATGCGCACCAGGGTTACCTCACCCTAACTCGGTGACTTGGTCGTAGGTTTGTTTAATTAGGCACTTAAAGTCTTATGTACTCTGTTTGGGGTAAACTAATCCTAGTGTTCAACCACTTAATCATACTATCTACGTTCCATACCATACCCTTCTACAGATAATAATTCATACGAGTTAGAGGTACTTACAGGCGGATAGGTGCCTGAGAGTCGGTGCCATGCTTGTTCAAAACCCAACATCAATTCAAAAGGCCTACCAAAATATTTTTGGGCCTTGGGCTACAAATGAGCTTTGAACTGGCTCGATACCATTTTGTAACACCCCAAACCCGCCCCCAACGCTACGACCGAATTTGGTTTGCTACAGAGAAAACAATTTGAGAACCATTTTAAAACCGATTTAAGTTTTGTTTAAAAACCTTGTGTTTTCAAGTCTCTTGTTAAAAACCATACTTAGTGTTGCTTAGAAATATTTATTAAGTTGGGTTGTTTATAGATTGCAAATGTGCCCGATGGCATTTTTAAAACATTTTACGTTTGATTGGGAAAAACATGTGAATTCATTTTTAACATAATTAAATAGTTTAAACAAATATTCAAAGCATGTAACAATAATAAAATAATTCTAGGAGGCCTTATTACAACTTAATTAAAATAAACCAACATTAAATAAATTGCTGCCCAAAAGAAAAAAAAAAAAAAAACACCCAAATGCCACTCTCGTGTTCGAACTCGGGACCAATCTACCATACGCCTAACCCCAACGCCTGTGCCACTCGGCCATCTTGATTTTATGACAAAAAGCCACACCAATTAATCTTAACCCTTCCTAGCCCAAATTTTCCATAATCGCATAAAATAAAATCACGCCCAAACATGCTGCTCCAGCGCGCTCGAACTGCGCCTCGCTCCTTCCAACTCCTATGCGCCGCATTTGAGAACCACCTGGACAAGCCGCTTCTTGTGCCCCATTCGTGCCCCACTTCTTTTAAGGCCTCCAACCCCATAGCGCCATAATCCAAAAATTAAAACCCTTTTGTCTGCGCTTGGTCTCGAACCCAAGACCCTCACAGCGCTCCAAATTTCTAAGTCACACAAGACACCACCTTGCCAAAGCCTTGCTTGTGCCATAAATTACCAAAAATAATCCTTAAAACCTCCTTTGGCCTGATCCCCTTTTCACACCAAAAATCCAAAATTTTCCAAACTCTTCCCCTTTCATCCAAACATTTCTAAAACCCCTAAAACACCTCCAAACATACTTAAAACCTACTAACACTTGAGTTATGCTCCAAACGCATAACCCCTAATCTAGGATGTTACAATGGAAGAAACAATGTAAGCAATGGAATTGTAAATCATGAGATATAATAAATTTTGTAAGACAAGGTCAGAATGATTTCGGGTTCCCCTATTCTGAATTAGGAAAATCATAAAAAATTGTAAACAAATAATTAGGGGCTTAAATTTATATGTTTAAATACTTAATGAGTCTATTTTCAATAGAAACAAATGGAAACATCATCTAAATTCTGTACTAAGAGATAAATAATTGTTAGTAAGGAAAGGATGAAGCTGTCAAGCAACAGAACAGGGATAACTTTAAAGATTTTACTGTACTTATTTGATAAACTATAAATTCTGAAAATTTTATGGTAGAAATGTATTTGAGCCTAGTTTTAAAAACATCAAGCGGATCTTAATTTTCAATTTTGTAGCTCAAGATATAAATAATTTAGTGATAATGACTCAAGTAGACAGCTTTGAATGAACATATAAGTAAATAGTGAAAACATATTTGAGTATTGAGCTAGCATGAGTTACTTTGAAAATGGATCACACGGCCAAGGCCAATTTGGGCCGAGAGGGCCACACGGGCGTGTGAGCGTACACGGTCAGATCACATGGGCGTGTAGGCCCATTTGTACTGAAATGTTTTTAAGGTTGCACGGGTCGCCCAAGTCGACTGTGAACCTACTGTAGGGTCGGTAAGCGCTACTTAGACCCCTAAATGTGTGAAATTGACTGAATGATATCTGTACTGGGCATGTTAATATTTGAACTGAATATATGTACTGAAATTGCATAATAGCATGCCATCCATTGTGTGTTGCATTGCATTGGGTTGAGGGTTGTTATTGGAGGAAGTGTACTGAAAGGCTTTAAGCCTAATTTATTGGCAGCTCAGCTGCAAACTATTGTATTGTGTCGCATTCGGCACTACAAGGAGTGTAGGAATTGGTGGGTTGATTATATCCCCACATGGAGTGTTAGGTTGGACGAAGATGGTGTGTAGAGGCTGGTTGGGTAGGATTTTGCTACTGTATAACTGTTATTGCTACTGATACTGTGATGGGCTAAGGCCCTACTGAATTTTTGACACTGTACTGAGATGGGCTAAGGCCCAAACTGTCACTAATACTGAAAAGGGCTTAGGCCCAAGACTGTTCAACTGTGCACTGTGAATACTGATTGTTTATTTGTTTCTGCGAGATTACACACTGAGTTTACGTAAACTCACCCTTTTTGTTTAATGTGCACAAGTAATCCCCAGACTTAGACGGATTGGTGAGACGGAGGACTCAACGGTGACCACAGTAATTTTTGGACTTCATGGCTTTCGATTTACGATTTATGATTTGATTATTATTGATTATTTGGGTTGTAATTTAAGGACCCTCTCAGACTTTGGTTTTAAATTTGGGTTTTTATTTATTTATATTACTTTATGGATTTATACCTGCTGGTCGTAGGAAATTCAGTTTTCAAAAAGTTAAAGTAATTTCTAAACACATGATCATCTAGACTGTTTTATTAAAGCTTTCGCAACGAGGGATGTTTCAAAAAAATTGTTTTAAATGAATAAAGACAACTTCCTAAGTTCTAACAAAGGTTTACTAAAGATAATAACATGGAATGTTTTCATCGTAACAACGAGGTTTCAAGAACACTATCGTGTGACATTGCCAGATATGGCTATAACATCTAGGCCGGGTTTAGGGTGTTACATTAATGGTATTAGAGCCAGGTTACAAAACTCAGTTGTGGATTATGGGTTTTATAAAAAAAATGGGCTTTCGAAAAATTGATTGATTTCCAAATGATTTGAAATATTTTTACTGAGTAAGTGGTACACCGAGTCTCCGGCGCCGATCCTGTAAGTATTTTGAAATGTGATTTGTTTTAAACTAAAATAGTTATGGATAGTATATTCTGAAACTACTCTAGATAGTAAATTGTACTGAAAACACTCTAGTTAGTGTATACTGAAAATTGTAGAGAAACTGAAAATTGTAGTGAGACTGCGATTTACGAAAACAAACTCTGAATAATCGATATTGTTTTACATAAAACTTTTGTTTATAAACACTGGAACTGTAACTGATTCATAAAACTATTAATACAGATAAATGTGATTAGACAATAAGCACACGAGGTATTCGCGGACGGGGTACTAGAGGCCGAGGTAGAGGCTACAGAGGAGCTTGAGTTGAGTCCTCTTCACTTGGTAGCCTACCGAATTTGGATACGAGTGAGACGCCAGTGTAGCCTACTACTGAGACTGGTTCTCAAGATCGCATGGCTGGGGACGACGCATTGTCCCAGGCTATGCTAAGGATTTTGGAGAGGGTCATTGGGCCCATCATCGGATCTCGGGGCCGAGGGTCGACATGCGAATGACTCGGTCCATTGAGCTGAGCAATTCAGTGGTGTCACTGGAGTTGCCCCTAATGTGGTCGAGTAATGGATTGAGGCCACGGAGAGGATTATGGATGATTTAGATTGCACCCCGAGCGTAAATTAAAGGTGCGATCTCACCGCTGCTGCGGGATGAGGCTTATCAATGGTGGCTTATCATTAAGGAGGGCACTCACCCGAACGTCGACTCAGGAGTTCTTTAAGACCGCCTTCCGGGAAAAATATGTGGGAGCCGATTATGTGGACACCGTAGGAGGGAGTTTCGAATCCGCACGGGGAGATCGATCGATGGCGAGTATAAGGCCGAGTTTTACGATACTAAGCCGCTATGCGCGAGGTATGGTGGCATCGGAGTATGAGCGATGTGTTCGCTTTGAGGATGGCCTCAGGGATAACTTGAGGGTTCTGATAGCTCCACAGAGGGAGCGAGATTTTTCTGCCTTGGTCGAGAAGGCGAAGATCACCGAGGAGGTTAAGTGCACTGAGCGCCAAAACCGCGATAGAGAGTGAGTTAGGAACAAGAGGGATTCAGAGCCCTCGAGTTCTGTACAGAGGCCTAAGAAAAAGGCCAGAGCTGATGGGCCAGTTAGAGTTGGGCCCCCTGTTGCTGCTATTGGACAGCAGCCGTGTGTTGATTGTGGTAAACTCCACCAGGGCGAGTGTTAGAGGAGGACTGGGGCGTGTCTGAGGTGTGGATCGTTGTATCACCGTATCAGGGAGTGTCCACTGAGGGCTGATCAGATGCAAGCTCAAAGTACTGGTAATGCACTGCCACAGAGGGTAGTACAACAACCACCGAGAGGCCGTGGTTAGGCTAGGGGTGGTAATGGCATGGGCCGTGGGCAGAGAGCACCGGACAAAGGTGCTGGATAGGCTGAGGTGAGGCAGCCGGCTCTAATATATGTTGCACGTCGCCGAGAGGATGGAGATGCTCCAGACATCATCACGGGTACCTTTCTTATTCATGATGTACCTTATATTGCATTGATAGATGTAGGATCCACTCACTTCTATATAGCCTGTACTGTGTCTGGAAACTGGGGGATTTCAGTTGAGAGCACTACGAGTGAGGTTACGATACTGAGCCCGTGAGGGAAATCTGTTAGAGTTAGCAAACTGTATAGGGACGTTCTTTTAGAGGTACAAGGGGCAATATTCTTGTCTGATTTGATAGAGCTTTCATTTGGGGAGTTCGACCTAATTCTGGGGATGGACTGGTTGGTCAAACATTGTGTTATCTTGGACTGTGCGACTAAGAGGGTCGTACTAAGGACTGAGAAGGATAAGGAGGTAGTAATGATTGGAGAACGCTGGAATTACTTATCTAATGTGATCTCTGTACTGGTGGCAGAGAAGATGGTTCGTAAGGGATGTGAGGCATTATTGGCCTACGTAAATATTTCGGATTCTGGGGATTCTATAGTTAAGGATATCAGAACGGGAAAGGATTTTCTGGACGTCTTTTTTGAGGAGCTACCGGGGTTACCTCTGAATTACAAGTTGGAATTTGGGATTGAGCTACTTCCTGGTACAGCTCTGGTGTCCATCGCTCCCTATCGAATGGCACCAAAGGAGCTTGTGGAGCTTAAGGCTCAGATTTAGGAGCTCTGCTATTGATTTCTGAGGCAGTTGGGAGGATTATCTACCGCTAGTGGAGTTTGCCTATAATAACAGTTTCCAGTCTAGCATCCAGATGGCACCTTACGAGGCACTGTATGGTCGTAAGTGTCGCACTCTTTTATGATGGATTGAGTTGGGCAAGCGACGTGTTCTGGGTCCTGAGTTGGTTTCTGAGACAGAGGATAAGGTTAGACTGAATCGGGATCGACTGAAAGCGGCTTCTGATCGACAGAAATCCTATACGGACCTGAAGCAACGTGAGATTGAGTATTCGATAGGGGACTTTGTATTCCTTAAGGTCTCGCCATGGAATAAGGTACTGAGGTTTGGTCGTAAGGGCAAGTTGAGCCCTAGGTTTATTGGACCTTACCATATTTTAAAGCGAGTGGGACCAGTCGCTTATCAATTGGAGCTAACTCTAGAGTTGGATCGTATCCAAGACGTGTTCCACTTCTCGATGTTGAGGCGCTACCGCTCTGATCCTACTCACATCATTTCTGTTGAGGAGATTGAGGTTAGGCCAGACTTGACCTTTGAGGAGGAGCCGGTTCAAATTCTGGATTGAGATGTAAAAGTACTGATGAGGAAATCTATTCCACTGGTTAAGGTTCTTTGGCGTAATCATAGCACTAAGGAGGCTACGTAGGACCCTGAGGATACGATGCATCAGCAATATCCTCATCGGTTCTGATCGGGTAAATTTTGAGGGTGAAATTTTCTTTTAGGGGGTAGAATTATAACGCCCCAAAATTTTAATTTTTGATTTCGTGTATGTCTGACACACAATGTCTATCTGCTTCAGTGGTTATGTGTTCTGGGTGTGTGTGAGAGGTCCCGAGTTCAAGCCTTACTTGGGCAAATTTTGGTATTTTTTATAAATAAAGCCTTAACATTGTGCAAAGGGCTTAAGTTTAATTGTTGGTAAGTTTATATCAGAATGGGCCTGCTGGTCTGGTGGTTAAGTGAAGTGTTGGAGTGTTGGAGGTCCTGTGTTCAATTCTCTGTGATGGCGTGGAGATAGTAGTTTTGCTCCAATTTTGGCTAAGAGTTGTGTCGGGGTAAAATTCTGAGTAGTTGTGTTTTAGTGGGTTAATGGGGAGTGATTTTAGGAGATAATTTGGGAGAGGTTATCAGAAAATAATCTGATTATCTTTTTGTTGCAAAAAAAAGTAGAGTTTCAGTTTTCTCTCCATTTTTGCGAACTTTTTCTGACATTTTCTTCTCCTTCTTTTTTTCTCTCCTCTGCCGATTCTTTCCCCTAGTTGCTACCAAAATTTCCATTATTTTTTCCCCTTCCGTTTCTTTCTTTTTTTTTTCCAATTTATTCAGTTGTTCATCATTGGTTGTGCGTGTTCGGTAAATAACGGTTTTGTCTATTGTTAATCGTTCTTGGTTAATCTCTAAAAGGGGGATTTCTTTTTGGTGTTTAGGAGTTAATCAAGGGGCTGGTGGTTTTGAATCGATGTTGTGATTGTGCGAAGTCGTGGTTACTCAAGCGAGGTAAGGATTTTGCTATGTTTTTAGTCGAGTTCCTTCCGAAATTGGTTGATTAAAAATGAATTAAGTGATTAATCTGGAGATATGTTAGTCAATTTTTAGGTTTTGGAGGCTTAGGAGTGCTTAAGCATCAGAAATGATATCAGGTGTGTACCCGAAACACAGAAAATGGGATTCGGCGAAAAGCCAAAATTGCTTGCTGTCGAGAAATAAGAGAAATAAGAGAAAATGATGCGAAAAATTGTAGAGAAAGAAAATAAGGGTGTTATAAACTTGAAATCAACATTTTGCACTAAAATAGTTTTGGACATGTGATAGTCTAACTTTGAAAAATCATCAAAAATTCTGGGAATTGAGTTAGAGGTTGAATAAAATATGAAATTAAATTTTATTGAGTTAGTTTTTCATGGAAGAAACAGTGTAAGCAATGAAATTGTAAATCATGAGATAAAATAAATTTTGTGAGATAAGATCAGAATGATTTCAGGTTCCCCTATTCTGACTTAGGAAAATCATCAAAAAGTGTAAAAAAAATAATTAGAAGCTTAAATTTATATTTTTAAATTCTTAATGAGTCTATTTTTAAGAGAAACAAACAAAAATATCATATAAATTTTGTACTAAGAGATAAATAATTTTATGTAAGGAAAGGATGAAGCTATCAAATAGGAGAATAGGGATAACTTTAAAGATTTTACTATACTTATTTGATAAACTATAAATTTTGAAAATTTTATGGTAGAAAGGTATTTGAGTCTAGTTTTAAAAACATCAAGTGGATCTTAATTTGAAAATTTGTAGATCAAGATATAAATAATTTAGTGATAATGACTCAAGTAGACAGCTTTGAATGAACATATAAGTAAATAGTGAAAACATATACGAGTATTGAGCTAGCATGGGTTAATTGAAAAATGGATCACACAGCCAAGGCCAATTTGGACCGAGTGGGCCACACGGGCATGTGGGCCCACACGGTCAGATCACATGGGCGTGTGGGCCCATTTGTACTGAAATGTTTTTAAGGTTGCACGGGTCGCCCAAGTCGACTGTGAACCTACTGTATGGTCGGTAAGTGCTACTTAGACCCTTAAATGTGTGAAATTGACTGAATGATATCTGTACTGGGCATGTTAATATCTGAACTGAATATATGTACTAAAATTGCATAATAGCATGTCATCCATTGTGTGTTGCATTGCATTGGGTTGGGGGTTGTTATTCGGAGGAAGTATACTGAAAGGATTTAAGCCTAATTTACTAGCAGCTCAGCTGCAAACTACTATATTGTGTCGCATTCGGTACTACTTCGAGTGTAGGGATGGGTGGGTTGATTATATCCCCACATGGAGTGTAGGGTTGGACGGAGATGGTGTGTAGAGGCTGGTTGGGTAGGATTTTGCTCTTTGATAATTGTTCTGCACTCATCGATATTGTGATGGGCTAAGGCCCTACCGCATTTTTGACATCAGATCTTGAGATGGGGTAAGGCCCAAATCACATCGATCTTTGAAAAGGGCTTAGGCCCAAGATTCAATCGTACAATCGTGAATACCGATCGCTTTGTTTGTTTTGGCGGGATTACACACTGAGTTTATGTAAACTCACCATTTTTGTTTAATGTGCACAAGTAATCCCCAGACTTAGACGGATCGGTGCGACAGAGGACCCAGCGTTGACCACAGTAATTTTTGGACTTCATGGTTTTCAATTTATGATTTATGATTTTATTATTTTTTATTATTTGGGTTGTAATTTAAGGACCCTCTGGGACTTTGGTTTTAAATTTGGGTTTTTATTTATTTATTTTACTTTATGGATTTATACCTGTTGGTCGTAGGAAATTCGGTTTTCAAAAAGTTAAATTAATTTCTAAACGCATGATCACCTAGACTGTTTTATTAAAGCTTCTGCAACGAGGGATGTTTCAAAACAAATGTTTTAAATGAATAAAGACGACTTCCTAAGTTCTAACTAAAGATAATAACATGGAATGTTTTCATTGTAACAACAAGGTTTCAAGAACACTATCGTGTGACATTTCCAGATACGGCCATAACGTCTAGGCTGGGTTTGGGATGTCACAGTAAAGTTTATATACATTGACTTCATGAAATTGTGAGTTCATGATTTCCACGAGAATGATTTTATGAAAACATTGTGATTATTGGTCTATACTTGTGATGTATGAAATACATGATAAATTTTATTGACGATTATGTAATTGGCTTTCAGGCCAAATTGAGTTAAGATATAGCATGCTATATTCATGCAAATTGTGATTTGTCAGGATATGTGAAAAAGGAAAGATTGGCATGATTGCCAATTAAAATGGTTATGAAAGTATGTAAAGATAAGAGTTTAGGCAATTGAGTGATGTTAAGGTATATGCTTGAAATCTAAATACTCATAATTAATATGCAGGTTTATTATGTGGTTTGAAATGATTTGTTAATTGTTGTAATATGTTACAACAGAAAGATTACAGTTGTTGGGCTAATTCTAGAATATGTCAAATTATGCTTATAAGTTGATATAGCAAACATTGTGACTGAATAAAATTATAACCATGAGATTATGGTAGATTATAAAAATTTGTGTTCACATTGTTGAACATCATAAACACTTGGTAAGATGTGATTGAGTAAGTTATACTTATGAGACTTAAATGACATTCGTATGGATTTACATTATGTTGATAGTATGATATATGTATGGTTGAGGTTGCTTATTACTTACATATGAACTTACTAAGCTATAACATAGCTTACCCCCTTCCTTTCCTATGTCTTATAGGGTTATTAAGCTAGCTCGGGTTTGAGTCGCCGGAGATCCTATCACACTATCAAGCTATCATTTTGGGTATAAATGAATTCAAGTATTTTAAGTGTATGGCATGTATAGGGACTATGTCAATTTCTTATGTGTGTCATTATTAATTTGGCCATATGTGTTAGCTTGTAATTGCTAATGCTTCATCTTATATATGTAGCCATGAATGATGGCTTATGTTGATTATCAGTTTATTCATATGTTAATGCCCTCTTGTGAATGTGAAATTAGTATGTTTTTAACGGGCTAAGTACAATGTTATAAGCATGATAAATGATGGTATAAGAATGACATGTTATTGTTTTGTTTGTGGTTGTTTGGTTGCATTTATATGCCTGAATTCGTGCCATCTGATGTTGTGTAGATGTGTGCAAGTGAGGGTGGCAAAATGGCATGGTAAATAGCCTTGTTTTTGTCCACACGGGTAGACACACGGGCGTGTGTCTAGGCCGTGTGTGACACACAGTCTGCCCCACGGGCATGTGATCCGGCCGTGTGTCCCCTGCACCTTAATTGTTGCAAAATAGAATGTCCAGAATTGAGCACACAGGCAGAGACACGAGCGTGTCTCTCAGCCGTGTGTGCTAAACAGCCTAGCACACGGGCGTGTGGCATGGCCGTGTGGCACAAGTCAGAGAGCACCCCTAAATCGAACACGGCCTGTAGCACGGGCGTGTTTAAGGGTCACACGGGCATGTCCTTTGGACCACACGGGCGTGTGAGCCCTGTTTGCATGAAAAATTTTCTAAGTGTAGTATGATTTTCTAAAGTTCTCAATTTAGTCCCGAACTACTTCCAATGTATATTTTGGCCTCGTAGGCTCGTTTTAGGGACGATATGAATGTATGTGAAAATTTTTAAATTTGGATGGAAATTACGTCTCAATTTTGTGTGTTTGCTTGTGTTATAAGTTCGGTAATGCCTCGAGCCCTATTCTGCCGTTGAATACGGGTAAAGGGTGTTACATTTAGTGGTATCAGAGCTATGGTTTAGTCGATTCTTGGACTAACGTAGTGTATGTGAGTCTAGCTATACATGCCATATTACTACCTGTGTTAGTGTGATATCTCCCGACTCTGACGAAATTGTTTTGTTGAGGCAGAGATGCTTTCCAACTAAGCTATTTTTGAATATGTTGAAAGCGATACTAAAATATTTGAAAATGTGTTTGTGATGAGTCGGAACTTGGAAATGTATGAATAGGAGTTCATGATGTGTATGTGATGATGTATAGAATGAAATAACCATAAGTTGAGATATATGGATAAAATGTCATTGTTCCGGTTGAACGTTGTATTTCGATGGATTATGGAGATTTTATGAAACGGATAAAATGTTTTAAATGTTGCAAAAAGGATTTAGCTCGGAACGGCAATCCTAAATTAAGCCCTCTCGAGCATATGTTATGAAATGGATTTAGCCCGGATGGGTAATCCAGAGTAAGCCTTTAGAGCATACGTTATCGAAAGGATTTAGCCTGAATTGGCAATCTTGTTATGTCATATGTGGCTCGAGAGTGTGCTTCATGAATATGTGTCAAAAGGGAACTTTTAAATATGAATTGTCGGATTGTTGACATATATACCTTGAGTATACTACCCGAGTATCCATCGAAATTACAATAGTTCAATGGGAATTATTCTTGAAATATGGAAAGGTAAAATGAAATAGAAGTTTATAATGTGATAAGCTCATCCATGTTGTTTGGCATTCATATGATGTTATGTGCCTAATTTGTTGATTAAGTGAATGTGATAAGTATACTTACTCAAATTTATGGAATGTATGTATAATTACACTTGTTTGAATAAGATAATCAGAAAGTTCGTGTAACATAAATATGTATGTTAATTAGCTTGAAGTGAATTACATGATTGTGAAGATCTTATGTTGATGATGAATGCTAAGTGATATGTGTGTATTTATGAGAGTCGAGTTAAAGGCTTTACGACCTCACCCCTTACCAATGTGGTATTTTATAAAGAAATTTCACGATATTTAAGTTGAATGAGCTCACAAGTGAGAGATTAAAGAGTTTAGTAGCAAAATAACTAATAATGTGGTCAGAGTTTAAAATAGTTTGGCAAGTTGAATACAGTTTTGGAAAAGATGCCCGGTTATTCTAAAGATCATCTGGATTTTGCAATGTCATGGTTAAAGAAGAAGTTAGTCTCAACTAATCGACTCATTTAGGTATGGTGTCTAAAGTTAGTCTCAACTAATCGACTCATTTAGGTATGGTGTCTAAAGTATGTATTTGCTGGAATTTCTTCCGGATTGATTTCTGTTAGTGAATGGAATAATATGGGATTAATGATGACAGAATTGGTTCGAGAAATGATACATGAGTTGTAAAGATGTCTATGTGTAACAATTATAGCTGAACAGATTATGATGATCTCTCCTGTATATTCTATATATTCGTTTGTCCTCTGGGGTTTATGTAATTGTTCATTCTCTGATGAAATTTTTATCGTATGAGAATGCTATCTAACTCTAATGTTAGACGAAAGCTTTGTTGGTTTGGTTTGTTTATGATCAGCATATCTTATCTCTCTGTGGGATTCTATTCTATTTTTCTTGGAATAAAAGTTGTTGGTGAAAATTTATGTGAGGCTATTCTTCTGTCTCTACTGGCTGTTGTGTTGTTTTGTATATATATATATTTGGAAAATATATTATCTCCGTTACAATTGATTCCAGAGTGTATAAGCATTGTTTTTCTTTCTAGTTTTCTCTGAGAAATCAGCGAGATCTTTATTATTTACTTATAAGTTATGTTCTTGGACTTCCAGTATGATATCGCATCTTGGATTTCTTTGTCTCGGTTTCCTTATCATCCTTATTTCGTAAATTATCAATCATGGCTCATCTTTAAAGTGTGTTCTGTGGCTTGGGATAATTATGTCTAATATGAGTGTATTCCTGGTTTGATTATGGGAACGTAGTGATTCTAAGATCAGGATTTCTCTAATTTTCGTGAAAGGAATTGACATCGGCAAAGGTGTAGATAGTGGAAGATCAAGCTCAAATTGTACTATGGTTTTCTTTTCTCAGGTAATTTTAATTAAGGTCAATGAGTTCAATCAGGATATTTTGTTTCCCTAAGCTAATGCAGTTGGTAAAGATCTTTTAACTAGCATGTGAGAAAAATTTTGAAAGAGTGTATGTTTGAGTTGTTTTAACAGCATGAAAGAGGAAGTATTTTGATTTGATATTATTTGATAGTTGAGATTGCCTCAATTGTTTTATCTGAGTGAGCTGGCCAGTTTAAAGGTAATTTGAGTCATACACATTGAAATTGTCCTCAAGTATGGAAATGAATTTTTTGCATTCATGAGTAATTAGACAGACAGTCTGAAGGAAGAATTTATATTTTAGACAGTATGATACAGAGATATACCTAATAGATTTTTTCTAATCAGACGATGTTATTATGAGTTAAAGCTGTTCTGATTGATAAAGTTAACACATTTGTGAAAGTTGAATGGTCTGTTGAGTATTAGCAAAGTAGAAAACAGTCGAAGGTATTGTTAATCGAAGCACTGGCTCTGGGTTCTGTTTGAATTGAGTAAAGAATTCATAATTTTTCACTGATGCACTATAGAATGGATTGGAATGTGTTTTAATACAAGAATGTAAAGTGATAGTTTTTGCTTTCAGACAGTTAAAGTCTCATTAAAAGAATTGTTCGACGAGTGACTTAGGGTCGGCCGCTAGTATGTCTGTGTTGAGAAATGGATGACATCGTTTGTTCGACGAAAAATGTCATATGCTTCTTGATCCCAAGAGTATACAGTATCTAATGTTACAGAAAAATCTGAAATTAAGACAATGTTGATGGCTTGAACTGTTGAAAGATTGTGAATAATTAATGATTAACCTTTGAGGAAGTAGATATAGTTACGGGTGCTTGAATGGAAAGCCTTTGTTCATTTTGTGAGTATTGGATACATGATTAATCTTATTTGATGAATGTGTAAATCTAGCTAAATTAGAAGCTAAAACGATGTTTTCCTTGCAAGATTGAGAATCTCAAGAATGTGATAGTGAGTGGTAAACTAAACGAGTACAGTGTGAGACGACTTTTGATTCTGATTTCTGTTATTATTACTCCGAGATAGAATTCATGCAAAGAGTTATCCAGAGCTTGTATAGAAAATGTTGTACGAAACTCAGTAGTAGCTCGTTTTTCATTCAGGGAGTAATAAATATACAGTTATTTAAAGAAGATGTTATGATGATCGGGAATATAATCTGAGTACGCAGTTGCATCTTGGCAATGTAATTCATCTTTAGATTGATGGTAAGTTTGAGAGAGTAATTCAAAGCTTTGACGATATGCTCTGACACTATGTTCTAGAGTTCAAAGGTGATTGGAAAGAGATATATGAGGTGGAATTAATTTGGGATTCTGAGGAAAAGGGTGAAAGTAATTCATGAAAGTTGAAAGAAACTTTAGACTGACATAAGTAGTATACAGATTTGATGATTTAAGATATTGGGTTCCAGAACAATGACAGAGTGCTTCTGGAAGTATTTCCCTCGAAGAGGACTCCTCAATGAGGTAGAGGAAACTACGAGAACGTTACCCTAATCTCTTTTCTAGTAAGATTTTCGGGGACGAAAATCCCTAAAGGGGGAAGAGTTGTAACAGCCCGATTTTGGGTCTAGTAGGAACAGTGGTTTCGGGACCACACATCTGACGCTGTAAAATTTGTTCTTATTATATTTTTATGGTCTACAATTTTATGGAATCGTTTCGTGAAAATTTCGTTCAAAAATTTTGACGATTGGGCACTCAATTTAGTCAAAAGGACTAAATTGTAAATAGTGTAAAAGTTATGTTCTACATGCTAGAGGTGTCTAATTTCTATGAAATTTAAAATTGAAGGTCCTTAAATGGTAATTAGACCATTGGTTAAGTTGGTGGACAAAAATGGACATGGTTAGGCATGTTTCCAAAGTTTTTCATTAAGGGCATTTTAGTAATTTGGTAATTAAAATGAATTAAAAAGCAAAAATCAAGCCAAAATTTGTCCATCTTCTACCCCATGGCCGAAACTTACATGGAGAAACCATGGCTAGGGTTTTTTAAGCTTCCAAGCTCGATTGTAAGTCCATTCTAGCCCCGTTTTTAATGATTTTTACGTTTTTGAAATCCTTATAACATGATCTATCTATTTCTACCACTAATTTAAGACATAATCAAAGTCTAAAATTTTACCCATAATGAATATTTGTGTATTTTTATGTTTGATGGTAGAAAATGCATGTTTATGATTTTTTAAACGACTTTTGCTAAGTGATTTGCGGTGAAAATGCCTAAAAGGACTAATTTGTAAAAGTTATAAAATGAGTAGTAAAAGAGTGATTAAATGAAAAATGTGGGCTATTATGAGCATGAAATAGGTTCGGCTAAGCTTGGGCTTTGAAGAAATTGAGTGAAATTCATTTTACGAGCATAGGGACTAAATTGTAAAATG
This sequence comes from Gossypium sturtianum, assembly GCA_025698515.1. Lineage (NCBI taxonomy): Eukaryota > Viridiplantae > Streptophyta > Magnoliopsida > Malvales > Malvaceae > Gossypium > Gossypium sturtianum. The sequence goes on from CM046945.1 coordinate 75,014,129, forward strand.
TCAAAAGTTTAGGGTCAAAAATCTAAATTTACCATAATAAGATTTTTGGACTGAATTGAATAATGTAAATAATAAATGAGTTAAATGTGATATTATAGATCAAGAAAAATGAGGTTCGAAGTTAGAACGGGGGAAAAATGAGTATTTGACGATTTAGTCTTTTTTGCGATTTCTATGTCGAGATAAGTTCGTATGTTTAATAAGCATTAAATTATATTTGTATAAATGCTTAATTGATATAATTATGGTAAATGTTATATTATTGAAACGAAATGTGAATTTTATTGAGTATGATACTACGGAAATGATCGACAAAGATTCGGTATAGCAAAAGTCCCGGTTGAACCTTAGGAATAGATAGGATATAAATATCATGACATTAGGGTTACTAAGATTATGTGTAAGACCATATCTGGGATATGGCATCAATATGAGACATTCGTGTAAGACCATATCTGGCATATGGCATCGATATGAGACTTTGTGTAAGACCATAGCTGGGCTATTGGCATCGATACGAGATTACATGTAAGACCATATTTGGGATATGGAATTGGTACAATACTATGTGTACGAGATCCTCGAGTATCCTTTATTATTCCAAATGGTTCAACGGGAAATTCAACAACTATGTCAAAGAAGAGAAATAGTATGTAAATATTATGAATTGGTACATGTATGTACGTAAAGTTTATATACATTAACTTCATGAAAATATGAGTTCATGATTTCCACGAGAATGATTTTATGAAAACATTGTTATTATTGGTATATACTTGTGATGTATGAAATACATGATAAATTCTATTGACGATTATGTGATTGGCTTTCGGGCCAAATTGAGTTAAGATATAGTATGTTATATTCATGCAAATTGTGATTTGTCAGGATATGTGAAAAAGGAAAGATTGGCATAATTGCCAATTAAAATGGTTATGAAAGTATGTGAAGGTAAGTGTAATATCCAGGATTTAGGGGTTATGAAATTTTTCGCTTGAATGTGTGTATTGTTTTGTTGTGTGCTCTTTGTATGAGTTTTAGGGACTTCGAGAATTTTAGAATATGGGAGAATGCCTTAGAAAAATATTAGATTTTTAGTTTTAGAAGGGGAGCTAAGCAAGTTTGGCCTTAAGAGAATTAATTTGAGGTTTAATCACAAGACAAGTCAATTAGTAAAGTGGTGATGGCGCATGGGTGAATGCATGAGGGTAGAGGTTCGAATCCCTTAGCTAGCAATTGGAAGGAATTTTAATTTTTGTTCTCTTTCCTATAGTGTCGGTCAAGCTTTATCTAGTATGGATGGATTCTTCTTTTATTTTTTGATAGTAGACCAAAGGAAAAAGGAAAGTTAGTAGTTAAGGTAAGGAATCAAGTTGTTATGGAATGTTTAGGGGACAAAAGGCTTGAAGAATGGGTGATGTTTTGGAAGTTTTTCCATGATGATTTGACCATGAACCTAGACGACATAAGGGCTAAGGGGGGGGGGTTGGTTTAATTGTGATAGTGATTAAGGAGATGATAGGGAAGAAATGAGGAGGAGGAAAAGGGGGATTGTGTTGGCTTGTGAGTTGGCTAGAATGTTGTATGGGATTAGGGGTGTTAGTTGGCCAAAATCTTAACAATTTGTGCATCTTTTCCCTTTTCTCCAAATTTTTCTTCTTAGCCGAAAAATTGTCATTTGCAATAGGTGAAAACTTTGTTTTGTTTTGGCTATCATATTTTGACCAAATTGGTACTCTTTTGTTTTTTTTTTTTTTCTCTCAAGCTTTTCTCTCTTTTTGGTACCAAAATATTACCACTTTTGAAGGCATTTTTCTTTCATCCTTTCTTACTTGACCATTACCAAAGCAACTTTTTCTTTATTTAATTTCTTCCATAACCAAAACCCATTTATTCTCTTTGATCATTTCTCCTTTTCTTTTTCTTTTCCATTCTCTTCTAAAACCGAAAATTTCACTCCATTGACACCATTGAAACCGATTGCTTCTAAGCACCAAAACCTATCATCTTTTCATTTGAATCTATTTTTCTATTTCATCTTGCCGAATTTTTTTTTTTTTGAGTTTAGAAACCATTTGCATTTTGGTCTTTACTTTTCGGTAAGAACCTCTTCTAGACTAATTTCTTTATCCCTTTCTTTTTCTAACGATTGAAAAGCGAAACTCTAATTCCTTTTATTATCTTTGGCCGAAACTTGAAGGAAAGTTCGGGGTTTCTTTGTAGCCAACGTTTAGGGGGGGATCATTCGGGATTTGAATAATCCAAGGTAAGGAGATAATGAAATTCAGCCAAAGGCCATATCTTTTTAGTGATAATCGATTTCTCATATAAGTGTTATGTAGGTGCTGTCGACGTTGTAGGCAAGAGTCGGAAATCTTAAGTATTCTATCAATCTCCGTGTTACAAGGTGTGTAGCTTACACTAAAATTCTAATAGATTAATAGTATTATTGATGAAAATGTGTTTATAAATAAATATAAATGATTATGGCTTCGGGTATCATTTAATGGTACAGTGAATTCAGGTACGTTATTCCTTAACATTTTGTATAAATTTTGATATGAGACATATCCGATATTTGGTTATGATTTTGGGGTAATGTACAAGGAATGATATCTGCATCGTTAATAATGCTATAAGCATAAATATGAAATGTATATGATTACGATATGATTTCGGGATATATGGCATGGTATTGAAATAATATGTTATTGCATGGGCATACGGGTAATATTGAAAGGGAAGTGTTCGGTGGTTTTACCACATTATCCGTGACTTTGGTCACGATATTATGAATCCGGTGACTTCGGTCACGATATTATGAATCCGGTGACTCTGTCACAATTATCCGGTGGCTATGCCATGATTATAAGGGCGATGTGCATGTTGACTGCAAAGAAGCGCGCTTGATGGTGTGTAGCGGATGGAGGGTCGATTTAGTAATCCCCACGGTGTGATTGGTAGGTACGGGTGGTGTGTAGCGGATGGATATCTAAGTTGGGTTCAGGATTGCATTTCATTTATATGTATATGTGATTTAATCATTTATTATCGATTTGCTATATTATGGGCTTTATTACTATGATCGATTGGACTTTTAGTATATTGTTACACATTGAGTCTGTTGACTCACCCTTCAGTGGGATATTTGTTCAGGTGATACTCAATGATTTGGACCGGGTCCGCAAGGACTACGTGGTGGCCATTGCTCAACTCAGTAAATTGGGTTTTCCTTTATATTAAACTTACTACGTTTTCTTATATATTTTGGGATTTAATTTTGGATATGTTTTTGTAATAAGGTCGCCATTAGCTATGTTACTTTTACGTTTTAATTTATATTACACTCGATCAATTTCAATTAAACAATTAAATATTTCGATAATCGTATGAAAATGTTTTGACATCTAAATACTTATGGTTTTCAAAATATTAATAATTCATAAATTTGGATCTTCTTTTGATAAAATATTTTTTATTAAAAACATAGATTTTGATGATTATATATTTATATAAACAAATTTTAAATTTCAAAACGATTTTTAACAAGTTCGTACTTCAAATCTATTCTTTACCACAAAATCACATCATTTTACAAAACGACAAAACAAATTTTTCTTAAGAAGCATACCGATCCTGGTCGGGCTTGTGGGCGGGTTTAGGGTGTTTCAACTTGGTATCGAGCCCGCTTTTAAATACTCGGCCTTGGGTTTTGAAGTCCACAACGTTTTCAAAATTTGGCCCAAATGATTGATTTTGAAAATTTTTAGTCAAAAAAAATGGTTTTTATAGAAGCATGGCACCCGAGTTCTCGACCCAAGTCCACCTGGTAAGTTCTTTTGTTGATAAATCGATTTCAGTATGTTGATAAGCCTAAGGAAACTATACTTTAGAGACATGGACCCTAGGTATATGTGTACTTATACGGGGAAAATCACTGATTAAAACTCTGTTGCATAAAATTTTCTTTAAACAAGAAAGTGAAAAGACTCTAATGCATAAAATTTTCGTAAAAATAGATAAGGCATCAAGTAGACATGAGTTCTAGGGGACGTGGTCGTCGTGGACGCGGTAAAGGCAGAATGGCTATGTCGGAACCAGTTAGATCTAGTCAGGGTTCTGAAAATGAGGCACCGCCACCAGTTGTTGGAGCGGAATTTCATGAGCAAACTGGAGGAGATGACGCTGTATCGCAGGCTATGCTACGAGTCTTAGAACGAGTAGCGGGAGCTAGTATGGGTAATGGAGCACGAAAGTCAGTGGCTGAGAGACTTAGATCTAATGGAGCCGAGGTTTTTAGGGGAGTATCTGGGGTAGCTCCGAATGTAGCGGAGTATTGGTTGGAAACAGTCGAGAGGATCATGGACGATTTGGATCACTTCGCGAGGAGAAGGCCAAAGGCGCTGTTTCATTGCTTCGTGATTTGAGGCGTACGCTGGTGGCTCACCGTCAAAGAGAGTATTCCCGTGGATCGTGTGGATTGGGGGTATTTTAAGATTAAGTTTGAAGGGAAATATGTCGAGCTAGCTACATTGATTCTCGAGAAAACGCGTTCTGAATCTGGTACAAGGAAATAAGTCGATAGCTGAGTATGAAGCGGAGTTTTTGTGGTTAAGCCGATATGCGGAGGATTGTAGCTCACGATTATGAGCGGTGTGTCGATTGAGGATGGGTTGCGAGATGAGCTACAGAGTGTTGATTGCACCGCATCGTGAGAGAGATTTTTCGGTTTAGTGGATAGAGCACGGATAGTCAAAGAAGTTAAGCGACCGAGAGAGAGGCGAGCAGATCGAGGTCGAATAAGAATAAGATGAGCTATGGGTCTTGAGGTCATCCGAGAATTTTCAAAAAAACCTAGAGTTGATGGGCGCGAGGTCGCAAGTTGCTTCGGAGGACAATACCGTACTTGTGCTCAATGTGGAAAGATGCACCCGGGAGAATATTGGAAGAAGACAGGAGGATGTTTCAAGTGCGGGTCCAAGGATCATGTGATTAGGGATTGTCCATTGGATACAGAGAGGAATCGTTCAGTAGGTCAGAGTTTTAATCAGGGTGGCAGAGGTGGGCGGCTGGAATGATGAGGGGTCGTGGTTCGAGTGGCGAGGTAATGGTTCTCGTAGAGGTCGCGGGACTCGGGCGAGGCGAGGGTAGCACCGAGGCTAGACAAACCGTGTTTGGTGTATGTGGTTCGTCGGAGGGAAGATAGTGATGCACCTGATGTTATCACGGGTAAGTTTCTTATTTTTGGGTTGCCCTTTATTGCTTTAATAGATATAGGGTCGACTCATTCTTACATCGCTAGTGAGGTATCCGGAACTCGCATGTGAACTCGAGATCGCACCTAGGAAGATGATCGTGCTTAGTCCTTTAGAATGCATCGTAGTAGTAGATAAGCTCTTTAAGGAAGTGCCTTTAGAAGTTCAAGGGACGCAGCTTTCCGCTAATTTAATGGAGTTGCCATTTGGAGAATTTGACTTGATTCTAGGCATGGATTGGCTAGTGAAGTATCGTGCGAATGTGGATTGTCTTTGCTAAGCGGATGTCACTAAGGTCTATGGACGATAAGGAAGTTGTGGTGTTGGGCGAGAGACGGAACTACTTATCAAATGTAGTATCCGCTCTTAAAGCGAAAATGATGGTTAGGAAAGGTTGTTTGGCTTTTCTTATGTTGGTCGAGTGCCTTGGAGGCTAAGGAGGCAAGCTGTTGAAGAGGTCGGGGCTGTGAGAGAATTCGTGGATATCTTTCCGGAAGAACTTCCGTGATTGCCTCCGGATCGTGAAGTGGAATTTGGGATTGACTTATTGCAGAACAGCGCCAGATATCTATCGCTCCGTATAGAATGGCACCAAAGGAGTTGGTTGAGCTTAAGGCTCAAATTCAAGAGTTGCTTGATCGTGGGTTTATCCGGCCTAGTGTGTCACCATGGGGAGCACCGGTCTTGTTCGTGAAAGAAGAAGGACGGGACTATGCGTATGTGCATAGATTACCGAAGCGATTGAATAAGTCGACCATCAAGAACAAGTATCCTTTGCCAAGGATAGACGACTTGTTCGATCGGTTTAAGGGAGCTACGGTATTCTCAAAGATAGATTTAAGGTCGGGTATCATCACCTTAAGGTGAAGGAACCGGATATCCACAAGACGACTTTCCAACAAGATATGGGCATTATGAATTTTTGGTAATGCCGTTCGGATTGACTAATGCCCCAATGCGTTCATGGATATGATGAATCGGATTTTTCAACCCTACTTGGATCAGTTTGTTGTTGTGTTCATAGACGACATTCTTGTGTATTCCAAGTCTGAGTTACAGCATGATGAGCATCTTCGGATAGTGTTGCAAGTGTTGAGGGAGAAGAAGCTTTATGCCAAATTCAGTAAGTGCGAATTTTGGCTGAAAGAAGTTGCGTTTTTAGGCCATGTGGTGTCTGCGGAAGGGATAAGGGTGGATCCTCGGAAGATTGAGGCGGTGATAGATTGGAAATCACCTAAGTCTGTAGCTGAGGTTCATAGTTTCTTGGGATTAGCGGGTTACTACAGAAGGTTTGTCGAAGGATTCTCCTCGATAGCGACACCTTTGACGAAGTTGTTGAGAAAAGAGATACCTTTCGTGTGGGCGGATAAGCAGCAAGAGAGCTTTGAGAAGCTTAAGAGGGTTTTGACTGAAGCTCTAGTTTTGATTCAGCCTGAGGCAGGGAAGGACTTTGTGGTGTATTGTGATGCGTCTCATATTGGATTGGGATGTGTTTTGATGCAAGACGGGAAGGTGGTTGCGTATGCGTCTCGGCAATTGAGGCCTCACGAGGTTAACTACCCGACGCACAACTTGGAGTTAGCAACGGTAGTCTTTGCTCTTAAGGTGTGGAGGCATTATTTGTATGGAGAAAAATCAGTAATCTACACGGACCACAAGAGTCATAAGTATCTGCTGACTCAGAAGGAGTTGAATCTGAGACAGCGAAGATGGGTGGAGTTGTTAAAAGACTATGATTGCTCTATAGAGTATCACCCGGGCAAGGCAAATGTAGTGGCAGATGCTCTAAGTCGGAAAGTGGTGTCGGATCTAAGAACGATGTTCGCACATCTTAGTCTTTTTGATGACGGAAGTTTGTTGGCGGAATTACAAGTAAAGCTGATGTGGTTGAGTCAGGTGAAAGAAAGACAGTTGGTAGATGATGATTTAAGTGTTAAGCTACGGCAAGTGCAAAATGGAGAGTTGGAAGATTATGGTGTTAATAGCGATGGAGTTTTGTGTTTCAAGGGTAAGATCTCAGATGCCGGGAGGATGAAGAGCTTAGGCGGAGAATTCTTCAAGAATCGCATAAGCGGTCCTTATCTGCGATGCATCCAGAGGTAGTAAGTTGTATAGGGATCTTCGGGATCAATTTTGGTGGCCTGGTCTTAAGCGGGAAGTTACGAATTTGTGGGGAAGTGCTTAACGTGTCGACAAGTTAAGGCCGAACACCAAGTTCCATCGGATTGCTTCAAATTGATAAAGATTCCGCAATGGAAGTGGGAGCGTATCACCATGGACTTTGTTAGTGGACTTCCCCTTACGCCTACCAAGAAAGACTCGGTGTGGGTGATAGTGGATCGATTGACGAAGTCGCACATTTCATACCGTATGAGTTGATTACTCTTTGCGTAAAATTGGCGGTTGTATGTGGCATAGATTGTAAGATTGCATGGAGTGCGGTGTCGATTATTTCGGATAGGGATCCGAGGTTTACGTCTCGATTTTGGAAAGCATTACATCAAAGCTTTGGGCACCGATTAGACTTCAATCACGGCATTTCATCCACGATCGGCCAGTCGATCCGAGCGAGTAATCCAAGTATTAGAGGACATGTTAAGGGGATGTGTGATAGATTTCGAGGAAGAAGTCAAAAGAGTTTTTGCCTTTAGCGAGTTTGCATACAACAACGCTTATCAAGCCGATATTCGGATGGCACCGTATGAGGCACTATATGGACGGAAGTGTCGCACTCCTACGTGTTGGACGCGAATTAGGGGAACGCCGTGTTTTGGGTCCAGATTGTGGCTGAATCCAAGAAAAGGTTAAGGTAATTCGGGCTCGGTTGAAGGAGGCATCGATAGGCAAAAGTCGACGCAGATTTGAAGCGAAAGGAAATAGAGTTTGTTGTGGGAGACCAAGTGTTCCTAAAGGTGTCGCCTTGAAAAAGGTGATGAGATTTGGTCGCAAAGGAAAGTTAAGCCCCGTGTTTATAGGACCTTATCGGGTTTTGAAGCGGGTTGGACCAGTGGCATATCAAGTAGGATTTCCCTTCGAGTTGAAGCAAATGCATGATGTGTTTCATGTTTCGATGTTACGTCGTTACCGGCCGGATCCATCTCATGTAGTGCCGATTGAGGAGGTAGAACTACGATCGATTTGTCCTATGAGGAGGAACCGATTCAAATTCTAGATCGAGAATGTGAAAGTGTTACGGAGGAAATCGGTTCCTCTCACCAAAGTGTTATGGCGTAACCATGGATCGGAAGAAGCTTCGTGGGAGCCGGAGGAAGCTATGCGACAGCAATACCCTCACTTATTCTTGTCAGGTAATTTCGAGGTCGAAATTTTTTTTAAGGAGGGTAGAATTGTAATATCCAGGATTTAGGGGTTATGAAATTTTTTGCTTGAATGTGTGTATTGTTTTGTTGTGTGCTCTTTGTATGAGTTTTAGGGACTTCGAGAATTTTAGAATATAGGAGAATGCCTTAGAAAAATATTAGATTTTTAGTTTTAGAATGGGAGCTAAGGAAGTTTGGCCTTAAGAGAATTAATTTGAGGTTTAATCACAAGACAAGTCAATTAGTAAAGTGGTGATGGCGCATGGGTGAATGCATGAGGGTAGAGGTTCGAATCCCTTAGCTAGCAATTGGAAGGAATTTTAATTTTTGTTCTCTTTCCTATAGTGTCGGTCAAGCTTTATCTAGTATGGATGGATTCTTCTTTTATTTTTGGATAGTAGACCAAAGGAAAAAGGAAAGTTAGTAGTTAAGGTAAGGAATCAAGTTGTTATGGAATGTTTAGGGGACAAAAGGCTTGAAGAGTGGGTGATGTTTTGGAAGTTTTTCCATGATCATTTGACCATGAACCTAGACGGCATAAGGGCTAAGGGGGGGTTGGTTTAATTGTGATAGTGATTAAGGAGATGATAGGGAAGAAATGAGGAGGAAAAAGGGGGATTGTGTTGGCTTGTGAGTTGGCCGAATGTTGTATGGGATTAGGGGGTGTTAGTTGGCCAAAATCTTAACAATTTGTGCATCTTTTCCCTTTTCTCCAAATTTTTCTTCTTAGCCGAAATTGTCATTTGCAATAGGTGAAAACTTTGTTTTGTTTTGGCTATCATATTTTGACCAAATCGGTACTCCTTTTCTTTTTTTTTCTCAAGCTTTTCTCTCTTTTGGTACCAAAATATTACCACTTTTGAAGGCATTTTTCTTTCATCCTTTCTTACTTGACCATTACCAACAACTTTTTCTTTATTCAATTTCTTCCATAACCGAAACCCATTTATTCTCTTTGATCATTTCTCCTTTTCTTTTTCTTTTCCATTCTCTTCTAAAACCGAAAATTTCACTCCATTGACACCATTGAAACCGATTGCTTCTAAGCACCAAAAACCTATCATCTTTTTCATTTGAATCTATTTTTCTATTTCATCTTGCCGAATTTTTTTTTTTTTTTGAGTTTAGAAACCATTTGCATTTTGGTCTTTACTTTTCGGTAAGAACCTCTTCTAGACTAATTTCTTTATCCCTTTCTTTTTCTAACGATTGAAAAGCGAAACTCTAATTCCTTTTATTATCTTTGGCCGAAACTTGAAGGAAAGTTCGGGGTTTCTTTGTAGCCAACGTTTAGGGGGGGATCATTCGGGATTTGAATAATCCAAGGTAAGGAGATAATGAAATTCGGCCAAAGGCCATATCTTTTTAGTGATAATCGATTTCTCATATAAGTGTTATGGAGGTGTCATGACGACGTTGTAGGCAAGAGTCGGAAATCTTAAGTATTCTATCAATCTCAGTGTTACAAGGTGTGTAGCTTACACTAAAATTCTAATAGATTAATAGTATTATTGATGAAAATGTGTTTATAAATAAATATAAATGATTATGGCTTCGGGTATCATTTAATGGTACAGTGAATTCAGGTACGTTATTCCTTAACATTTTGTATAAATTTTGATATGAGACATATCCGATATTTGGTTATGATTTTGGGGTAATGTACAAGGAATGATATCTCTGCATCGTTAATAATGCTATAAGCATAAATATGAAATGTATATGATTCCGATATGATTTCGGGGATATATGGCATGGTATTGAAATAATATGTTATTGCATGGGCATATGGGTAATATTGAAAGGGGAAGTTTTCCGGTGGTTTTTACCACATTATCCGGTGACTTTGGTCACGATATTATGAATCCGGTGACTTGGTCCACGATATTATGAATCCGGTGACTCTGTCACAATTATCTCGTGGCTATGCCACGATTATAAGGGCGATGTGCATGTTGACTCGCAAAGAATCGCCTTCGATGGTGTGTAGCGGATGGAGGGTCGATTTAGTAATCCCTACGGTGTGATTGGTAGGTACGGGTGGTGTGTAGCGATGGATATCTAAGTTGGGTTCGTGATTGCATTTCATTTATATGTATATGTGATTTAATCATTTATTATCGATTTGCTATATTATGGGCTTTATTACTATGATCGATTGGACTTTTAGTATATTGTTACACATTGAGTCCATTGACTCACCCTTCAAAGATGGGATATCTGCTCAGTGTGATACTCAATGATTTGGACCGGGTCACAAGGACTACGTGGTGGCCATTGCTCAACTCAAGAAATTGGGTTTTCCTTTATATTAAACTTACTACGTTTTCTTATATATTTTGGGATTTAATTTGGGATATGTTTTTGTAATAAGGTCGCCATTAGCTATGTTACTTTTACGCTTTAATTTATATTCTCACTACGATCAATTTTAGCTAAACAATTAAATATTTCGATAATCGTATGAAAATTTTTTGACATCTAAATACTTATGGTTTTCAAAATATTAATAATTCATAAATTTGGATCTTCTTTTGATAAAATATTTTTTATTAAAAACATAGATTTTGATGATTATATATTTATATAAACAAATTTTATATTTCAAAATGATTTTTAACAAGTTCGTACTTCAAATCTATTCTTTACCACAAAATCACATCATTTTACAAAACGACAAAACGAATTTTTCTTAAGAAGCATACCAGATCCGGTCGGGGCTTGTGGGCCGGGTTTAGGGGTGTTTCAATAAGAGTTTAGGCAATTGAGTGATGTTAAAGTATATGCTTGCAATGTAAATACTCATAATTAATATGCATGTTTATTATGTGGTTTGAAATGATTTGTTAATTGTTGTAATATGTTACAACAGAAAGATTACGGTTGTTGGGCTAATGCCAGAATATGTCAAATTATGCTTATAAGTTGATAGAGCAAACATTGTGACTGAATAAAATTATAACCATGAGATTGATGATAGATTATAAAAATTTGTGTTCATATTGTTGAACATCATAAACACTTGGTAAGATGTGATTGAGTAAGTTATACTTATGAGACTTAAATGACATTCATATGGATTTACATTATATTGATAGTATGATATATGTATGGTTGAGGTTGCTTATTTTTTACATATGAACTTACTAAGCTATATACATAGCTTACCCCCTTCCTTTCCTATGTCTTATAGGGTTATTAAGCTAGCTCGGGTTGGAATCGCTGGAGATCCTATCACACTATCAAGCTGTCATTTTGGGTATAAATGAATTCAAGTATTTTAAGTGTATGGCATGTATAGGGACTATGTCAATTTGTTATGTGTGTCATTATTAATTTGGCCATATTTGTTAGCTTGTAATTGCTAATGCTTCATCTTATATATGTAGCCATGAATGATGGCTTATGTTGATCATAAGTTTATTCATATGTTAATGCCCTCTTGTGAATGTGAAATTAGTATGTTTTTAACGGGCTAAGTACGATGTTATAAGCATGATAAATGATGGTATAAGAATGACATGTTATTGTTTTGTTTGTGGTTGTTTGGATGCATTTATATGCCTGAATTCATGCCATGTGATGTTGTGTAGATGTGTTCAAGTAAGGGTGGAAAATGGCTTGGTAAATAGCCTTGTTTTTGTCCACACAGGTAGATACACGAGCGTGTGTCTAGGCCGTGTGTAACACACGGTCTACCCCACGGGCATATGATCCGGCCGTGTGTCCCCTGCACCTTAATTGTTGCAAAATAGAATGTCCAGAATTCAGCACACGGGCAGAGACACGGGTGTGTCTCAGCGTGTGTGCTACATGGCCTAGCACACGGACGTGTGGCACGGCGGTGTGGCAGAAGTCAGAGAGCACCCTTAAATCGAACACGGCCTGTACCACTGGTGTGTCTAAGGGTCACACGGACGTGTCCCTTCGACCACACGGGCGTGTGAGCCTTGTTTCCATGAAAAATTTTCTAAGTGTAGTATGAGATTCTAAAGTTCTCGGTTTAGTCCCAAACTACTTCCAATGTATATTTTGGGTCTCGTAGGCTCATTTTAGGGACGATATGAATGTATGTGAAAAGTTTTAAATTTGGATGGAAATTACGTCTCGATTTGTGTGTTTGCTTGTGTTATAAGTCCGGTAATGCCTCGAGCCCTGTTCCAGTGTTGAATACGGGTAAGGGGTGTTACATAAAACTTCTCACACTAATGAGGCATACCTTTGGCGTTTGAGACTTGTTCATATTAACCAAGAAAGAACCATTAGACTTGTGACAGATGACACCTTAAGTTCACTTAAGGAATTTTCCCTTCCACAATGTGAATCTTTCTTGTAAGGTAAGATGACTTAGCACTCTTTTAATGCAAAGGAACGAGAACCCTGAAACCCTTAGAATTTGTACACACTAACATATGTGGCCTGATGAATGTCAATGTAAGAGGTGGTTATGAGTACTACGTAGCCTTTATTAATGATTATTCCATATATGAGTGTGTGTACCTAATGCACTGTAAGAGTGAAGCCTTTGATAAAGTCAAAATGTTTCGTGTGTAAGTGGAGAAACTATGTTTACCCATAAAGTCACTATTTTTCTGATCCAAGAGAGGAATATTTATCAGAAGAGTTCTTAGGGTATCTCATTGAGAATGAGATTTTATCCTAGTAAACCGCGCCGGGCACTCCACAATAGAATGACGTAGAAGAGAGAAAAAATCAAACATTATTAGACATGGTTTATTTGATGTTAAGTTATTCGAAGCTGCTAATATTATTTTAAGTATATGCATTATAAATGACTTGCTATATTCTAAATGATGTACCAACTAGTGCAACATCTAAAGCTCCATACAAATTGTGTCATGGTAGGAAGCCAAGTCTAAATCTTTTAAGTATTTGAGGGTGCTCGACCCACGTATTGGATAAAAATGCGAGGAACTTGGATTCAGGGACGAAATTATGCATGTTTGTGGGATATCCAAAAGGTACAAAGGGTGGTTTATTTTATTTCCTTGAGGAAAGTTACATAAATGACTTCAAAACCTCAAAGTAAAGAAGTACTAGAGGAACTTTTAGAAAATACACAAAGCCCTATAGAAACAGTTGCATAACCAACTCCTAATAGTAGACTTGCAAACGATCAACAATATAAGGTGCTTCGTTGCAATGGGAGGGTCTCTCGCAGGCCTAAGTTCTTCCAATCTGGTGGAAATGTTTTAAACACTGAGTTTGTCAAACAAGAAGATGATTACCCACTCATATATGATGAAGTGATGTAGAGTGATGATTCCAAGCTCTGGGAAATGGCTATGAAAGCTGAGATAGATTTTATGAGTTCCAACTTAGTGTGAGAACTTGTAGACTTACCAGAAGGGATAAAACCCATAGGGTGTAAGTGGATCTACAAGAAGAAAAGAAATGTCGATGGAAAAGTGAAAACTTAAAAGGCCAGACTTGTAGCAAAATGTTATACTTAGAAAGAAGGTATCGATTACGAAGAAACCGTCTCTCTGATTTCCATGCTGAAGTGGATTCTCTTATTTTTATCTATTGTGGAGACTCTTGATTATGAGATCTAGCAAATGGATGTTAAGATAGCTTTCTTGAATGACTATCTTGAAGATAGCATCTATATGTTACAACCCACCACGTATATAGCGAAAGGAAACGAGCATTAAGTTTGCAAATTGCTTAGGTCCATGTGTAGACTTAAGTAAACATCCCCCTCATGGAATCAAAGATTTGATCAATCGATCAAAACTTTTGGATTTGAGATGAACCTTATCTTTATAAATGTATTGGGGATGGAAAGGTGGTCTTTGTCGTTCTATATGTCGATGACACTCTAATCATTTGGAATGATGTAAGGACATTGTCATCGGTTAAACTATTGTTAACTCAATAGTTTAGCATGAAGTACTTGGGAGAAGCTAACTTTTGTTTTAGGTATTCGAATCTTAAAGGATCGAAAGAAAAAAGTGATAGCATTATCACAAGCATCATTCATAGACAATATAATGGAACGTTATGTAATAACTGATTTGAAGAAAGGAACTCAACCTTCTGTATTGGGATTTCATCTTTCTTTGGAGGACTGTACTAAGACAGTGGAAGAAGAGAAAACATGAGAAAGGTTCCTAATGCTTCGGCAGTAGGAAGTCTCATGTATGTTATGTTATACACACGTCTAGATATCTATTTTGCAATAGGGTTTATGAGTCGATATCAAGCGAATCCAGGTCTAAGAAATTGACCAATAGTTAAACATATACTTAAGTATTTACAGAGCACGAGGGATTATATGCTTGTGTATTCCAGATGAGATCTTACTCATATAGAATATACTAATTATGACTTCTAAACATGTTGGGTGTAACACCACTAGCCCATATCCGTCGCTGGATTAGGCTACGGAGCATTAATGAAGCATAACGTCATACAACAAACAATTTAATTCATAATTAAATTACAAGGTATAACATAAAAACATAAATCAAAAACATACATATGGTAACTTATTCGAGCCCTTCAGGCCCGAAACAGACATTGGAAACAATTCAGGACTAAATTAGAAACATATGAAAATTTTCAAGTAAAGTTAAAAATTTTCAAACTGCAGGGGTCACACGGTCGTGTGACTCACACGGACAAGAGACACGCCCTTGTCTTAGGCTGTGTGGGCATTCAAAATAGGGGCACACTGCTGTGTCCATACCCGTGTAACTCAATGACTTGGGTCACACAACCAAGCCACACGCCCGTGTGCCAGGCCGTGTACCCTTCGAAATAATCCCACACGCCCGTGTGCCAGGCCGTGTGCTAGGCCATGTAACAGCCTGACTTGCAACCCTTTGAAAGCTACAGGGGACAGATGGCCTGAGACACACGCTTGTGTCTCTGCACGTGTGTACGAAAAATAGGCCATTTCCAAGCCATTTTTCTCACCCAAACTCACAACTCATGCACAAGCTTATTGCACCTAAAATCAAGCATTTAAAACTCACTTTGCATATGCATATCCAAGCTTAATCAACCTAGAATCTAGCCATTCAACCAATATGCCAAAATGGCACCTCAATTCAACAAAACAATTTTACATAATCACCTAACCATTTCATTCCACAACTAAACTACTAATTGGATCATCCCAATTCTATATTTTCCACAATGTTCATAACCAAATATGCATACATAATCAATACAAAATAGCCACATTCACAACTAACCTATACCATATAAAATTTACCAAAAGATGATCACTTTCAAACTACCAAATCAAGCCAATAGCAACATTATGAACTATCCCCTTTTGCACCATTCACCAACTCACATTATAACATTTCCATAACACCATTTTAGCCAACACAATATCAAGTTACCAACCACAAAAGATACCACATAAATATACATCATACCAAATATATCATCAACCATAATGTCATATGTATACAATTCACACTTAATGGATAGAATTCATAAAACAAAACACCTATACATGCCATTATAACTATGACTCAAAATATTCAAAATATACCGATATAACCGATGGATAATGTGATAGATCTCCGACAGCTTCCAAACTGCATGAACCTCCGATTAGCTAGAAACATAAGAGAAAATCACACAAGTAAGCATAAGTAAGCATATAATGCTTAGTAAGTTCTTAAATCATTAACAATACTTACCATTTCATTATAAAAGCTTAAATGCAATTAGTGAACATATCCAACATTGCTTGGCACAAGCCTAAGTACCACCAACAATTCACAAATATGAATAGCATATAAATTAACAAAACTCATTATGCAACAAAGAGCTTTATTAAGCTTTCCATGTAAACATTCACTGTAACACCCCTAACCCGTATCCGTCGCCCGACGAGGGTTAAGAGGCATTACCAGACATATCAGAACATATCACAACCATTTCACTAACATCAAACATTCACAACCATTCCATAGCGAAATATACTCATACAGTCTCTTTAGAAGGTCTACGAGACCTTAAACATGCTTTAGAGAAGGTTCGGAACTAAACCGATCTCATGCTGGAACTTTGCAGAACTTAGAAAATATTTCTTTCAAAACAGGGCACACGCCCGTGTGGCTAAGCCATGTGCCTCACACGGCCGTGCCTTCGACCATGTCTCAGCCCGTGTGCAACACTGACTTGGGTCACACGGTCTGGCACACGCCCATGCTTCTTGCCCATGTGACATCCTGACTTGCTTCGAATTGCAAATTTGAGAGACACGGTCGAGACACACGCCCGTGTGCTCAACCGTGTGGGCAAATATAAGCCATTTGAAAGGCCAAATTGCCACTGAAAATTGGGTCATACCTACAAGCATCAAACAAGCATCAATTCATGCCCCAAAGGCAGCCAAAAACAGACCAAATCATGCACAATTTGACCCGTAATAACATCATTCATTTCCATATACAAAACGAACTCAAACATACCAATTCAAAGTACCAACTTCACATCAAAACACGTGATTCATACATCATATTAATCCATTCCAATTCATAGCATTTCTCATCATATCAATTTCCCAAATCAACCATGAAACTTACCAAAATTTGCCATATCTTTTGGCCATTCATGAGCACATCAAACATACCAAATTTTTGCATCACATAGCATGCACTAAATTCACTCCATAATCACATTCATTATCAAGCCATATCACATGACTATATTTACACATTTCAAAACATAATCAAAGTTCTCTAGCCTATACATGCCATACTTCTATATTCACAATTACAAAAGATACAAAAATTTAATTTTATAGTGGGGTGATAATCCTCGACAATCCCTGAGCTTTCAGTAGCTTTGATAATCTATAAAATAATTGAAAAACACACGAAGTAAGCTTTCAAAAGCTTACTAAGACTTATACAAATAAACTTATCATTTAAGGAAAATATGCATCATAAAATACATATAATTCGTAGCCAAATACTATCACAAACTTCATAGTTATAAATTCATTTCACCTATTCCCAATTCATTTGCACATATGGCATATTTTCTCATATAGTCCAATTGTTCATAATCACTTACTTATAGACACATCACATATTCATGTAGTTCACATATAAAATGATCATATTCATACTTATCTTCCATTGCCAAATTTCATATACATTTCATACGTACCTGAAATGGATACATATTCACATATTCAATCATATCTCAGAATTCCCATTGAACCGTTCGGAATCAATAAGGATACTCGGATAGCTCGTAAAGCTCGTACAATGCCAACGTCCCAGACGTGGTCTTACATGTAATTAAATATCGATGCCTCTATCCCAGACAGGGTCTTACATGAAATCATATACGATGTCGATGTCCCAGACATGGTCTTACACGTAAGACTCAAATCGATGTCAACGTCCTAGACGTGGTCTTACACATAACTCATATTAGAATCCTATTATAACATCCCGGTTTAGGGCCTAGTTAGAATAGTGGTGCGAGACCACAAATCTGAGGGTTATAAATGAGTTTTTGAGGTTTATGAGTTGTATGCATGCTAGTGTGAAAGTTTCATAAAGCAATTTTGTGAAATTGCGGTTGAATTGTCAAAAAGGACTAAATTGCAAAAGTTGCAAAATGTGTATTTCTAGAAGCTATATGTGTGAAATAGCTTTAGATTATTAATTAGAGGTCCTTAATGAGCAATTTTAACAATTTTTAGTTTTTGGACAAAAATGGGAATGGATGAGTTAAAATTTAAAGTTTATCAAAAAGGGCATTTTGGTCATTTATCAAATAAGTGATTAAAAAGGAGAAAAGATGACAAAATCATGCTCATCTTCTTCCCCTCATTGCCAAAAATTTGAAGGAAGCCATAGCTAGGGTTCTTCAATTTTTCAAGCTTGCTAGTAAGTGCATCTAGCCTCGTTTTTTATATTCTTTGTATTTTTTAAGTCCCGATAGCATGAGTAAGCTATTTTTAGCTATTTGATGAGCTATGAAGGATGTTAAAAAATGTGGTCATGTATGACATGCATGTATTTTGTTGTTTTATGGAAGATTATGAAAGCTTGATGTAGTAGAAACATCTTTTGTTAAGTGATTTTCCATGAAAATGCATGTAGGGACTTGATTGTGAAAATCTTAAGTTTGGTCATACATGTGTGTTTTAGTGAGAATTTATGATAGCTTTAGTTGAATAAGTGGTTCGACTAAGCATGAAAGACTAGAAAGTTGAATAAAAATCACTTTACGAGCCTTTGGGGCTAAAGTGTAAATATGAGAAAGTTTAAGGGCAAAATTGTAATTTTGCTAAAGTATGAGATGTGGGTCAATTTAGTCAATGTATGTATTGAATAAGCTTATTTATTCATTATAGATCAAGAAAGACGAAGCCCGGATCGAAACCGAGGCAAAAGTAAGGTGGTGGACTAAATTGTAAGTCTCAATACTTTTGAGTATCGAGGTAAGTCTATGCATAAAAAATGCATTCATACTTACAAATTGTTAATGCTAGATAGTGTATAGCATGGTTGAGAATGATTGAGAACCTATGTGGTTCAAGTGAAATGGATGGATGAATGATTAAGTAAGTAGATTTGTGAATGGGTTGTGATAATGCAAAAAGGTGGGCTAAGTGCGATACCATCCTAACACATATTGACGATGAGCTGGATATGTGCGATGCTATCGTTAGGTATGTTATTTAGTGGGCTATGTGCGAGACCGCTATGAATACCTTGTTGGTAGGCTAAGTGCGATACTACCTTACTAATTGAATGGGGTGGGCTTAGTGAGGAACCACCGAGAGATTTGCTGTGTGGATATGATAGTGAGTAGATTAGCTGTGTGGATTAGCTGTGTGGATGTATTATCGAGAATAATAATGACTTGTATATTGTGTAAATGTGATGTTGAATGCAGGGGTGTACGTCAATAGTTATGAGTAAGTGACTCATGATGTGTTGGAAATGTGGTAAGGGATAGAAAGAGTAAGCATAGTTGCAAATTACTTATGTTAGTATAATGCTAATTTTTTCTTAGCTTATACTATGTTGCTTAATTTTTTATGTGTAAACTTACTAAGCTCAAAGCTTACTCTCTTTCTTTTCCCTTGTCTTATAGAGTAAAAGTGTTGAATCGAGATACGAGGATCAATTGGAAGATCGCCCACACTATCAGCACACTCTGGTACATTAGACTCAATGTTTTGTATATGGCATGTATAGGGGCTAGAACAATTAGTGAATTTTTTGTGTAAATGGCTTAGATGTGTTGCGCTTTAGATGGATAGTGTATTTTGTATAATGCCATGGTTGTTGGCTATTACATTATATGAAAGAAAGATGTAGTTTTCTATGTGAGATTGCATTTCAATTTGAGTTGATTATGGATGTGTTGTATGAGTGCATGTTGTGTAAGCTATAAGGGTGAGAAGAGCTTAGCAAATAGCTTTGTTCTTGGCCATGTGGATAGACACACGGACGTGTGTCTAGGCCATGTGTGACACACGGTCAGCCCACGGGCGTGTGCTTTGGCCGTGCGTCCCCTGCATGTTAGTATTGTAAATCAGAATAGACCACGGACTAGTTACACGGGCGTGTGCCTAGGGCGTATGGGATTAATCAGTGTTGGCCACGGGCTAGCCACACGGGCGTGTGTCTAGACTCTAAGCCGTGTTAAGGTAGTCAGTGTGCACCACGGGTGGTAAGCACGGGCGTGTGCCTTGGCCGTGGGGCATTGGTAGAATGCTGGGGTTTTAGGCACGGTTTGGGGACATGGGCGTGTGTGTCCATGCACGGGCATGTCTAATCTTGCACGGGCGTGTGAGATCTATATAAAAGAGAAAAATTTTAAGAATGGAAAAAGTTTTGGTTTAGTCTTGAGAGCCCTCATGTGTATGAGTGAGGACTCACAAGTCGAGAATGAGGTTGTTGAGATGACTTCAGAGAGTAGTTATGACGAGCCTAAGTGGCGATCAAGTGGTTTGAGTTTGGTAACACCTTGGGCTCGGCTCCGGCGTAGAACCTGGGTAAGGGGTGTTACATTTAGTGGTATCAGAGCTATGATTTAGTCGGTTCTAGGACTACCGTAGCGGGTGTAAGAGTCTAGCTATACATGCGATAAGCGTACAATGATAGTGTGGTGGTTTCTGATGATTTTAAATCTTGTTTTATTTAGTATATGGATTCTGATCCATTGATTGTCGATGAAGCAGCTAGTAATGCGTCGGCTCCTGCGCAAGGAACCGCGCCCGTTGAGAGTGGACCCGAGGTCAGGGGTCAAGGGGAAGAGGCACGGGAAGGCTTTCTCTAGATAATGAGTAATTGGTACTCAGACTATGTTCGAGCAAACCCTACTGCTCAACCTCCTCCACCTCCTCCTATACCTCAGCAAAATCCAGTTGCTCCTCAAGGTATGGATGTAGTGAGGATATCGAAACCCCCTGTGGATAAGATTAGGAAACACGGGGCTGAGGAGTTTAGAGCTAAGGTAGATGATGACCCGAGAGAGGCGAGTTACGGTTGGAGAACTCGATGAGGGTGTTCGATGAACTCTCATGTACGCTGAGAGAGAGCTTGAAGTGTGTCGTATCCTTGCTGAGAGATTCAGCATACCATTGGTGGAAAACACTAACGTTGGTAGTCCCGAGAGAGCGGGTGACATGGGACATCTTTTCGGAAGAGTTCCAGAAGAATTATATAAGCCAGCGATTTACTGATCGGAAAAGAAAGGAATTTCTTGAGTTAAAGCAAGGAAGGATGTCAGTAGCAGAGTATGAGCATGAGTTTGTTAGGCTTAGCAAATACGCTCAAGAATGTGTATCGACTGAGACAATCTTGTGTAAGAGGTTCGAAGATGGGCTGAATGAGGACATCAAACTCCTAGTGGGCATTTTGGAGTTGAAAGAATTTGTAGCGTTGGTTGAAAAGGCAAGTAAGGCCGAAGAGCTGAGTTCAAAAAAGAGGAGGGCTGTGAGTGAAGCCCGAGATGCTAGAAAGAGCCCGATGGGCAAGTCGTACCAAGCCCAATCGAAAAGATCCAAGGAAGTGAATCCTCGGACGACAACACCAGTGGGTTATTCGCATCGAGACTTCGGCAATACATGCTCGGCCTCGAGAGTCCAAGCCCCCTCGATGGAAAGTGTGGGCAATACGAAGAGCAAACCGGAGTGTCCAAGTTGTGGTAGATATCACACTGGAGAGTGTTGGGGTAACAGTCGAAACTGTTATAAATGTGGTTCCCTGACCATTTTATTCAGAACTGCCCCGAGAGGGATGATAAGGAAGAGAAGCAAGAGATGAGACCTAGTGATGTGTCTGCAGAGGGTAGACCACCAAGGAACCCGAGAGGCAGAAATAGTGGTAGAGGTGCACCCAGAGATTCTGCTGTAAGACCAGAGGGTCGGGCACCTGCGAGGACGTATGCTATTCGCGCTCGCGAAGAAGCATCCTCCCGGGATGTGATAACGGGTACATTTTCTCTCTATGACACCTTTGTTATTGCTTTAATAGATCCAGGGTCTACTCACTCTTATATTTGCATTAGATTAGCATCTAGTTTGAGTATGACCGTTGAGTCTACGGACATAGTGGTTAAGGTGTCAAACCCGTTAGGAAAGCATGTGTTAGTGGACAGAGTGTGTAAGAATTGTCCTTTATTGATTGAGAATCATTATTTTCCGGCAAACCTTATGTTGTTGCCGTTTGATGAGTTTGATTTAATCCTAGGCATGGATTGTTTGTCTACCCATAGTGTCTTAGTGAACTGTGGTAGTAAGTTTATTGAAGTGAAATGTGAGAGTGGAGATGTGGTTCGGGTTGAATCAGGTGAATCGGATAGTCTACCATTGATGATTTCTTCCCTAGTGGCTGAGAAATGTTTGAGAAAAGGATGTGAGTCCTATCTTGCTTTTGTGTTGAATACTTGAGAGGTTAGAGTAGAGTTTGAAACAGTGCCAGTGGTATGTGAGTATCCAGACGTATTTTCGAAAGAGTTACCCAGATTACCTCCAGTGAGAGAGGTCGAGTTTGGAATTGAGTTGGTTCCGGGAATGGCACCTATTTCGATTGCTCCGTACAGAATGGCACCTGTAGAGTTGAAAGAACTGAAGGTCCAGTTGCAAGAGTTGACAGATAAAGGTTTTGCAAGACCGAGCTACTCACTGTGGGGTGCTCCGGTATTATTTCTGAAGAAGAAAAATGGGTCTATGAGATTATGTATAGACTATAAACAGCTTAACAAAGTGACGGTTAAGAATAAGTATCCTTTACCAAGGATTGATGATCTTTTTGATCAACTGAAGGGAGCTACAGTGTTCTCCAAGATAGACTTGAGGTCTTGTTATTATCAGCTCAGAGTGAAGGAGCAAGATGTGTTGAAAACTGCATTTCGGACAAGGTATGGCCATTATGAGTTTTTGGTTATGTCGTTTGCTTTGATGAATGCACCTGCGATTTTTATGGATCTGATGAACCGTGTTTTCAGACCATATGTGGACAAGTTTGTAGTTGTCTTCATTGACGACATATTGATCTATTTTCGGGATGAGAACGATCACGAAGAGCATTTGAGAATTGTCTTGCAAACTTTGAGAGATAAGCAGTTGTATGCTAAGTTTAGCAAGAGTGAGTTTTGGCTCCAAGAGGTCGGATTCCTAGGACACATGGTGTCAGATGATGGTGTCAGAGTTGACCCGAGTAAGATATCGGCTGTTGTGGATTGGAAATCACCGAGGAACGTGTCTGAAATCAGAAGTTTCTTGGGATTAGCAGGATATTATAGACGTTTCGTAAAGGGGTTCTCCGTGATTGCTACTCCGATGATGAAGTTGTTGCATAAAGATGTCAAGTTTGAATGGACTGAGACATGTCAACAGAGCTTCATGAGACTGAAAACAATGTTGACTGAGGCACTGGTTTTGGTTCAACCAGAATCAGGGAAGGAGTTCGTGGTTTATAGTGATGCGTCATTTAATGGTCTCAGTTGCGTGTTGATGCAAGAGGGTAAGGTAGTCGCTTACGCCTCGAGGGAGCTAAAACCGCACGAAAAGAATTATCCGACTCATGATTTAGAGTTGGTTGCGATTGTTTTCGCGTTAAAGATTTGGCGACATTACTTGTATGGTGAGAAGTGCTGAATCTTTACGGATCAAAAGAGTTTGAAGTATTTGATGAATCAGAAGGATCTGAATTTGCGACAGAGATGGTGGCTTGAGTTGTTGAAATACTATGAGTTAGTCATTGACTACCACCCGGGAAAAGCGAATGTGGTTGCAGATGCCCTGAGTAGGAAATCCTTGTATGCTCTAAGAGTTATGAGCACGAGTTTAGCATTGTCTGACGATGGTGCTATTTTTGCAGAATTGAGAGCTGAGCCGCTATTTGTTCAACAAATATGTGAGGCTCAGAGAAATGATAGTGAGATGCAAGCTAAGATAGCTATGTGCGGATCAAAAAGTGATTCTAATTTTCGAGTGGATTTGAATGGTTGTCTGATGTATCGTGACAGAATTTGTGTTCTTAAAGATGAGGAGTTTATTCGAAAGGTTTTGCACGAGGCCCACAGTGGATGTTTGTCAGTACATTCGGGCAGTACAAAAATGTACAACGACTTGAGGAAGTTGTATTGGTGGACGGGTATGAAAAGAGATATTTCAGAGTTTGTGACAAAGTGTCTGATTTGTCAACGGTGAAGGTGAGCATCAAGTGCCTTTCGGGATTGCTTCACCCCGATAATGGTACCCAATGGAAGTGGGATCAGATTACCATGGATTTTGTAACAGGGTTGCCGATGACTCAGAAAAGAGAGATCTTGTGTGTGGGTTGTTGTGGATAGATTGACGAAGTCGGCTCACTTTATTCCAGTACGTGTTGATTATTCACTGGACAAGTTAGCTGAGTTGTATGTGGCAGAGATAGTGAGGTTGCATAGTGTGCCTATGTCTATTATATCGGATAGAGATCTGAGGTTTACTTCGAGATTTTGGAAGAAGTTGCAAGAGGCCATGGGTGCGAGATTGAATTTCAAAGATCGCTGCGTTCCATCCGCAAACCGATGGTCAGTCTGAAAGAGTGATTCAAGTTCTTGAAGATATGCTTCGATGCTGTGTGTTAGAATTCGAAGGTAGTTGGGAGAGATATCAACCTTTGGTCGAGTTCGCCTACAACAATAGTTATCAGTCGAGTATACAGATGGCACCGTATGAGTATTTGTATGGTCGTAAGTGTCGGACTCCTTTGTATTGGACCGAGCTTAGTGAGAAGCAGATCCATGGGGTCGATTTAGTGAAGTAAACCGAAGAGAAGGTGAAAGTAATTCGTAATAGTCTGAGAGCTGATTCGGACCGACAGAAGTCGTACGCGGATTTGAAAAGAAAAGAAATTGAGTTTAAAGTGGGCGACAAAGTGTTTTGAAAGTGTCCCCGTGGAAGAAGATTATGAGATTTGGACAAAAAGGGAAATTGAGTCCAAGATTCATAGGGCCGTATGAGATTACAGGCAATTGGGCACAGGCGTACGATTAGCTTTGCGGTAGAGAGTTGGAAAAGATTCATAATGTGTTCCATGTGTCGATGTTGCGACGGTATCGCTCCGATCCTTCACATGTGATTCCTTCGACGAAAATTGAGATAAGACCGGATATGTCTTATAAAGAGGAGCCGATTAAGATCTTGGCTCGAGAAGTGAAATAGTTGAGAAATAAGAGCATAGCACTGGTGAAAGTGTTATGGCAAAAACATGGTGTGGAAGAAGCTACGTGGGAAACGGAAGAAGTTATGAGAGAGCACCATCCCAACCTCTTTACTGGTAAGATTTTCGGGGGCAAAAATCTCTAAAGGGGGAGAGTTATAACATCCCGGTTTAGGGCCTAGTCAGAATAGTGGTGCGAGACCACAAATTCGAGGGTTATAAATGAGTTTTTGAGGTTTATGCCTTGTATGCATGCTAGTGTGAAAGTTTCATGACGCAATTTTGTGAAATTGCGGTTGAATTGTCAAAAAGGACTAAATTGCAAAAGTTGCAAAATGTGTGTTTCTAGAAGCTATATGTGTGAAATAGCTTTAGATTATTAATTAGAGGTCCTTAATGAGCAATTTTCCCAATTTTTAGTTTTTGGACAAAAATGGTCATGGATGAGTTAAAATTTAAAGTTTATCAAAAGGGCATTTTGGTCATTTATCAAATAAGTGATTAAAAAGGAGAAAAGATGACAAAAACATGCTCATATTCTTCCCCTCATTGCCGAAATTTTGAAGGAAGCCATAGCTAGGGTTCTTCAATTTTTCAAGCTTGCTAGTAAGTGCATCTAGCCTCGTTTTTTATATTCTTTGTATTTTTGAAGTCCCGGTAGCATGAGTAAGCTATTTTTAGCTATTTGATGGGCTATGAATGATGTTAAAAAATGTGGTCATGTATGACATGCATGTATTTTGTTGTTTTATGGAAGATTATGAAAGCTTGATGTCGTAGAAACATCTTTTGTTAAGTGATTTTCCATGAAAATGCATGTAGGGACTTGACTGTGAAAATCTTAAGTTTGGTCATACATGTGTGTTTTAGTGAGAATTGATGATAGCTTTAGTTGAATAAGTGGTTCGACTAAGCATGAAAGACTAGAAAGTTGAATAAAAATCACTTTACGAGCCTTTGGGGCTAAAGTGTAAATATGAGAAAGTTTAAGGGCAAAATTTTAATTTTGCTAATGTATGAGATGTTGGTCAATTTAGTCAATGTATGTATTGAATAAGCTAATTTATTCATTATAGATCAAGAAAGACGAAGCCCGGATCGAAACCGAGGCAAAAGCAAGGTGGTGGACTAAATTGCAAGTCTTAATACTTTTGAGTATCGAGGTAAGTCTATGTATAAACAATGCATTCATACTTACAAATTGTTAATGCTAGATAGTGTATATCATGGTTGAGAATGATTGAGAACCTATGTGGTTCAAGTGAAATGGATGGATGAATGATTAAGTAAGTAGATTTGTGAAGGGGTTGTGATAATGCAAAAAGGTGGGCTAAGTGCGATACCATCCTAATGCATATTGACGATGAGCTGGCTATGGGCGATGCTATCGTTAGGTATGTTATTTAGTGGGCTATGTGCGAGACCGCTATGAATACCTTGTTGGTAGGCTAAGTGCGATACTACCTTACTAATTGAATGGGGTGGGCTTAGTGCGGAACCACCGAGAGATTTGCTGTGTGGATATGATAGTGAGTAGATTAGCTATGTGGATTAGCTGTGTGGATGTATCATCGAGAATAATGATGTGTTGTATATTGTGTAAATGTGATGTTGAATGCAGGGGTGTATGTCAATAGTTATGAGTAAGTGACTCATGATGTGTTGGAAATATGGTAAGGGATAGAAAGAGTAAGCATAGTTGTGAATTACTTATGTTAGTTTAATGCTAATTGTTGCTTAGCTTATACTATGTTGCTTAATTGTTTATGTGTAAACTTACTAAGCTCAAAGCTTACTCTCTTTCTTTTCCCTTGTCTTATAGAGTAAAAGCGTTGAATCGAGATACGAGGATCAATTGGAAGATCGCCCACACTATCAGCACACTCTGGTACATTAGACTCAATGTTTTGTATATGGCATGTATAGGGGCTAGACAAATTAGTGAACTTTTTTGTGTAAATGGCTTAGATGTGTTGGGCTTTAGATGGATAGTGTATTTTGTATAATGCCATGGTTGTTGGCTATTACATTATATGAAAGAAAGATGTAGTTTTCTATGTGAGATTGCATTTCAATTTGAGTTGATTATGGATGTGTTGTATGAGTGCATGTTGTGTAAGCTATAAGGGTGAGAAGAGCTTAGCAAATAGCTTTGTTCTTGGCCACGTGGATAGACACACGGATGTGTGTCTAGGCCATGTGTGAAATACGGTCAGCCCACGGGCGTGTGCTTTGGCCGTACGTCCCTTGCATGTTAGTATTGTAAATCAGAATAGACCACAGACTAGTCACATGGGCGTGTGCCTAGGGCATGTGGGATTAATCAGTGTTGGCCACGGGCTAGCCACACGGGCGTGTGTCTAGACTCTAGGCCGTGTTAAGGTAGTCAGTGTGCACCACGGGTGGTAAGCACGGGCGTGTGCCTTGGCCGTGGGGCATTGGCGAATCTTTGAGGGTTTAGGCACGATTTGGGGACATGGGCGTGTGTTTCCATGCACGGGCGTGTCTAATCTTGCACGGGCGTGTGAGATCTGTATAAAAGAAAAAAAATTTAAGAATGGAAAATGTTCCGGTTTAGTCTCGAGATCCCTCGTGTGTATGAGTGAGGCCTCGTAAGTCGAGAACGAGGTTGTTGAGATGACTTCAGAGAGTAGTTATGACGAGCCTAAGTGGCGATCAAGTTGTTTGAGTTCGGTAACGCCTCGGGCCCGGCTTCGGCGTAGAACCCAGTAAGGGGTGTTACACCTATGTCACGACATATGTATCCTAACTATTCCTATGGTTCGTACGGGGCTTTTCGGACGTCATCACGTTATCAAATTTTTTTCGAATTTCACATATTCAGCTCCAACAGCCATTCATCATATTTCATTAACATATAAGCAATAATAATTCAATTCAAACACATTTATTTGTATATAGACTTACCTCATACGGGAAAGAACGAAAATGAACGGCTATTCAACTACTTTCGATTTCCCCCGATCTAATTTCGTTTTCTTTGGTGCTTGATCTATACACATTCAAATTTAACTCTTTTATTCACCAAATCATTCAATTCAATCCATTTACACATATTTAGGGCATTTTACAATTTAGCCCTCATATTTTTACATTTTAACACTTCAGTCCTCATTTCATAAAATGACAAAATACACATAATTTCCTTATTGAAAGGCTTAGCCGAATATTCCCTTAGCTCATATAAGCCCACATATTTCATTTATTTCACATTTTAACCTATCAAATTCTCATTTTCACAATTTAGCCCATAATAATCAAATTCATCAAAAATCCCAATACAAAATACACTTATCTATCATCCAACACTTATTTTCTATCATCAAACCTCACAAAGCTCACATTATCAACAATGGCATAACTCAAAATCATAATCAATTTCATGAATTTAAGCATGGGCTAGCTAGAACACTTAACAAAGATGACAAAAACATAAAAATTATCAAAAACTGAACAAAAATGAACCATTAATCAAGCTTGGAAGTAGCCGAATGTTAAAACACAAAAACCCTAGCTTTTCTTTCTTCAATTTCGGCAAAACAAAGATGAATGAAGCACTAGTTTGATTTTTATGTTTTATTAATCATCATATAATAACTAGTTTACCAATTTACCCTTGCTTTATAACAATTAAAAATCACTTATTGGATGGTCATTAATGTCCATTAACCTTAATCATGGTCTAATAACAACATAAGGACTTTTCATTTAAGAAGCCATGTCAATTCGGTACTTCATCAAGTAGAACACAACTTTTACAATTTCTGCGATTAAATCCTTTTATCAAATCGGCACACAAATGATAAAATTTTCATACGAAATTTTCACACATATTGTAACAGTCTGATTTAGACCCTAGTTGGATTAGTGGTTTCAGAACCACAAATTCGAGTCAGAAAAATATTTTAATATTATTTTCCGAGTCTATAGTATGAGAATTAGTATGTGTGAAAATTTATGTGATTTAATTTGATCATTTGTGTGCTTAATTTGAGAAAAGGACTAAATTGCATAAAAGGTAAAAGTGACATTCTATATGTCAATGTGCTTAACTGAGTTGGCTTTTAAATGTAGTGGCCTTATGAGGCAATTAAGCCATTTTATAAGTTAGTGGATGGCAATGGACAAATATGACCTTAATGTATATAAGTTTCAAATATTAATTAAAAGGTTAATATAGTAAATAATCTAATAATATGATTATAATAAAACAAAAATATGAAAATGGTGGAGTTGTTCATCTATTGGTGCCGAAAATAAGAAAAGAGAAAAGGGTTTTAAGCTTGTATAATATTCGGCCATTAAGTTCTTTAATTCAAGGTTAATTTTTGTTCGGTTTTTGATAATTTCTACATTTTTTGTAATCGTTGCTTTGTGTTCTTCAAAACCCATGTCTTAATTTTCTGAATTGATGAAGATTTTGAAAAGTTCCATTGATGAACTCATGAGCTTTGTGATGGTTGTTGATGAAATATGAAATATATGTGTAACATGTTTTGTCTTTGGATTTTTAGTGAATTTGAGTAATTTGGACTAAATTGAGAAAATAATATTTTGATGGACTAAAATGTGAAATAAATGAAATGTAGGGACTTGTATGATCATAGTGAACATTCGGCTAAGCATGGGTATATAGAGATTTTGTGTATTTTGTGATTTTGTGAAATAAGGACTAAAATGCCAAAATGTGAAAATGTGAGGGCTAATTTGTAAATTGCCCTAAATATGTGTTCTTGGATTGAATTGAATGAATTTGTGAGTAAAAGAGTCAAATTTAAATATGTATAGATCAAGAACCGAAGAAAATGGATTTAGATCGAGGAAAGTCGAAAGTAGTTGAATAGCCATTCGTTTTCGTTTTTCCCGTACGAGGTAAGTCTATATACAAATAAATGTATTTGTGTTGATTTATGTATGTTCATGTGAAATTTAATTGTGATGAATGAGATCGAGATGATATATATACATGGAGTCCGATAAAGTATCGACAATACATCAACATCTGAGAAGTCCCGTACGAACCTAGGAATAGATAAGATTGTATATGTCATGACATAGGTGTCCGATATATGATATCGTGTAAGACCACATCTAGGACGTTGGCGTCGATTTGATATTTACGTGTAAGACCATGTCTGGGACATCGGCATCGTATTTGATTCGTGTAAGACCCTATCTGGGATAATGGCATCGATATTTGGTTACATGTAAGACCACGTCTAGGACGTTGGCATTTTACTCTTATTAAGTATTACGAGTATCCTATTTGATTCCGAATGGTTCAACGGGTAATTCAGTGAAGCGAAAGACTAGGTATAATGTAGAGAAAAGAAGCAGTGCGTTTGAAATGTACACTATGTATGTGTATGAAAGGTAAGTATATATATATGAACTCACCTAGGTGAATTATGTGCTTGGATCGATGAAATAATATGTGATATATATATGAAAATGTGCTATGATCAAAGGAGGTATTTGGTGACATAATATTGTTGGTAAGAAATGGCTATACAAATGAGCCAATGATGAATTAAGAATTTGCAAATGATATATATAAATGAATGATCTTGAGTTTGATATGATACTTAATGTTTATATGTTAAGTTTATTTGTATATGGCTTACTAAGCTTTTGAAAGCTTACTTTGTGTGTGTTTACTATGTTTTATAGATCGTTAAAGCTACGAAAGGCTAGGGGATCGTCGAGGATCGTCATCACACTACCCAATCTTATTTTGGCACCTTTTGAAAGTGTATATACTAAAGTATGGCATGTATAGGCTAGTCACTTTGAATTATGTTTGAGATATGTACATAGCCGTGTGATATGGCTAGATAAATGACTATGGTATGAATGAGTAGTCATGCTATATGATGCTTGGTTTTGGTATGGTTTGATGGTTAGTGTAATGGTCAAAATAATGGTAAGCTTATTGATGCAAAGTAAGCATATAATTGATGAATAGTGGTTATAATGAAATGGTATGTTTGTGATGAATTATACTTGGAAATGTTTGTCATTTACTTGAGCTAATTGTTGCATAAGATGGGGTGCTTGAAATTCTTTTGAATGCTTGGAAAATTTGGTTATTTGGCATGATTGGAAATGCATATGATGCTTGTAGGGATAGCCTAAAGTGTAGGTGGCATTTTTCCATTGCAAATTGTAACATCCTAAAATTCAAGGATCTGTGATATTTGTGTAAATGCATGTTATGTTTGGCTTGTGGAGTTGTTTGGGTGTGTTTGGGGTCCTAGGGAGGCTCGGGTTCGAGCTCAAGCCACAGGAAAAATTTACTTTTGGCTCTTTAGTGGAGTGGGCTACTGAAAGTAGGACTTAAGTAATATTGTGTGTGTTTAGAAGACACAAGTGGAGTGTGTGGCAAGGTGGTGTGGCGACAAGGGGGAGTGCAAGGAGGTTGGAGGTTTGAATCTCACAAGTGGTATTTTTTAGGCTATTATTTTGTGCTCAGGAAAGGAGGAAGCAGAGTTGTGACCAAACTCTGCCTTGGTGGTTGAAGACTCAGTCAAACTGTTTGAATGGGAGGTGGAGAGTGTTTCGTGGAGCAAATGGAGGAGAGAATCGTGGGAATGGAGTGAGAGGAGGTAGTGGCCGAATATGGGGAAGTAGATGGGGGAGTTTCAGTCAAGTTGGTCATTTGGAAGAGTGCATATTCGGCCTTGAGTAGGAAAAGTGTGCCGAAATTCTTTAGTGTTTTTACTGTGTATTTGTGCATTTTGAGCATTCTCTTCTTCTCGTCATTTCGGGTCTTAGCATTTTCTCCCGAGACATTTCGGGTTCTCTTCCTCATTTGACTTGTGCCGAATCTTTTTCAGCTTCATTCTTCCATATTCTTTCATCCATTCTTTCCACTCTCCTCTCATCTCTTTTCTCTAGAATTTCTCCAAAAGCCGAACCTCCTCTTTTATCCCACTTAAATCGGCTTCTCTTTTCTTTTGCCAATAGCCGAACATTGGCTAGTCTGAAGCGTGGTGTCCTCTTGATCGTCGAACCTATCTTGTCTATTCGGTTAAATGCAGTGTTCCTGAGTAATATCTTTTCTCTTTTTCTTTTCCATCTTTTCTTTCTCTCCTCTTCTCTCTAAAGTCGAAACTCTCATTATTTTTGCAAGGCCGAATCTGCTCACTCTTTCTATTTTTGAACCCCTCTTGCTCTCTTTTGGTAAGGGCCAAATTCTCTAGGTTACAAACTCGTGTCGTGTTGGTTCAACTGCTTCGGGATATTGCCTTATTGTTGGTAAGTGAGGACATGGTGGACTGGGGTGATGGTTCGCTTATTTGGATTGAATTCGTTAGGGTCGAAAGGCCACTTCTCTTATTATTATTATCTGGATTGGCGATCTAACGCATTTTCTTTCATTAGAGGGGCGGATCTTTGAACGGTTGAAGTGGATCGAAAACCCTCTTCAGAAGGAAGGCTAATATTTGTGGGTAAGTTAAGCCTATAGTCCTCCGTATTCACATTTTGGGATTAACGAACGGTAGGACTAACTGTTAGTCGATTTTGATCTCAGGTGATTGAAAAAGTGTCGAGTGTCACAAATCGTAAACAGGTGTGTAATCTCACACCCTTCCGAATGCATGCTTGCAATGTTACGTGATTAGTAGAAAGAAAAAGGCGGCAGGCATCTGTGACCACTCGAGCATGCGAATGCTCGTAGTGGTAAATCGAAATACGGATAATGACGGTAAGTCGTTGAGAGTGTCACGAGAAATCTTGCAAAGTGAGATTTATGCTTGAACGGGCCTGATCGAGCCAAACGGGCCAAATGGGCCCAATAGGCTATCCGGCCCACTGGGGCAAAATTGTTGGAAAACTATCAAACGATAGGTTCGATTGTGAAATTTTAAAATCTGGCTGAAACCATGTGTTTTGGGCCACACGCAGCGTGTGGGCGTTTGAGCTTTGAAATGGATTTGGGCCCAATAGTTCGTATAGTGACCTAAAAGGTCTGTGTTGCTCGAGGCGACAGTAGGCCTCGGAAAGGCCGTTAAATGATAAAATTACCAAAATACCCCTAGAGGGTAAATTACCAAAATACCCCTAGATGGTAAATTACTAAAATACCCTTGGAGGTAAATTCTTGAAATACCCACAGGTGGGTAAATTCTTGAAATACCCTCGGTGGGTAAAATTTACATTATACCCTCAAGGGTTGATCGGTATGATTGTGTGTATTACTGTTTAGCGGTTATGATGGTAATTTATTTCATACAACATTTTTGATATATGCTTTGCATACATGACATTCTGCATGGGATTGGGATATTGATGATCGGAGGAAGTGTATTCTGGTGGCTCTGCCACATTCTGATTCTGGTGGCTCTGCAACATTCTGTATAGTGGCTATGCCATGTATATTCTGTTATTCTGGTGGCTCTGCCACAAATTCTGTGATTAGCAGCTTGTCTACCATATTGGTGTGTTGGGCTGGGTGGGTTGACTTGGTCCCCACAGGTGTGTTGGGTGATGCGGGGTGTGTAGCGGATGGATTATTAGGTTGGGCTGCATGCATTATCTACTTTATCATGTTTATAGGGCTTTGGCCCGATGCATACAGTATGGGCTCGAGGCCAGTTAATGGCCCGATTAGGGGATTACACACTGAGTTCTCGTAACTCACCCCCTGCTTTAACCTTGCGGTGATCCCGACATTAGAGGATTTGGAGTGCGGAGGACTCTGTGGTGGCCATACGTTGGAGTATTTCTCCACGAACTTTAGTAAATTTTGTTTTGCTTTATTTTAAGATTATTTTAATTTGGGTTTAATTTTATGTAATAAGGCCATTGGATTTTATTTTTCTTTTAACTTTCAATTCGGTTACTTTTAAATTGTTAAATGATTGAATCTTGAGTTTTCTTAAAACGACAATAACTATTTTCAAAATATCACATCCTCGCAATTCAACTGAATCTAATTTCTGTTATAAACAAAGTTTTTGGAAATAATAATAATAAGAACGTTTTTACAAGAAAACCATAAAAACAAATCTGAGTTTGAAACAACAAAGCTCGAAGTTTTCAAAAGAATACGAACTTTTAAGCGAGCATACGATTTTAAACACCCTTTCTATGTGACATGCTAGATCCGATTCAGTAACGTCTAGGCCGGGTTTGGGGTGTTACATTTTATGGTATTAGAGCCCGGGTGCAAAACTCGGCTGTGGAATGGGTTTGAAAACATTTTTCAATTTTTTTTAAAATATGGTTTGGAAAATATATATCTTTATTGGAAGTATGGCACCCTGAGTCTCCGGTACCAAATCCGTAAGTCCTCTTACTTTATCTGATGATATGATGTGATAACTGTAGAGAGAAAACTACTAGAGTTAGTACACTGGAATTGTTAGCTATAGGAATTAAGACTATAGAGACTGAGACAGTAGGAAATTCGATCTGAGAAAACAACTTTTATACCTGTTTCCATAAAGCACTTGTTAATAAACATTAGAATTATAGGCGATTCATAAAATTCTTAATCAAATTAAAATGATTCAGCGATATGAGTACAAGAGGGCGTGGGCCGAGGTACACGGTGTGCGTGGTAGAGGCCAAGGTGCTAGGGTGGATCCTCGGAATCGGGGCATGTGCTTGAGGCGAAGTGTCGACATCGCCGATGGTGAACAGGGTCTCTTGGCCAGGGTGGAGGGACGATGCTTTGTCCCAAGCTATGCTACGAGTTTTGGAATAGGTTCTTGGGGCGAGTCTTGGATCGGTAGCTCGGGGATCCATTTACGGCGACTCGGTCAAGCAGGGCAAAAGGTTTTTAAGGGCATCTCTGGTGTAGCTCCAAATGTAGCAAAATCTTGGTTAGAGGTGTGGAAGCGAATTATGGATGACTGGAGGCGCCTGTATAGAAACGAGAAATTGAAGGAAGCGATGTCTCTCTTTGCGAGATGAGGCATACCGATGGTGGCTCACTTTGTGAGGAAAGGTACACGATGGATCGTATAACACAGGACTTCTTTAAGACGACTTTCGGGGAAAATATGTCGAGGCGAGTTATGTGGGCGCCCGAGAGGAAGGAGTTTACGAATTTGGTCCAAGAAAACAAATCCGTAGCGAGAATATGAGGCGGAGTTTACTGCGCTAAGTCGTTACGCTCGGGGTATAGTGGCGGCCGACTATGGCGAGAAAGTGCGGTTCGAGGATGAGTGCAGGATGAGTGCTGTGCAGTGCCGATAGCTCTGCGAGAAAGAGATTTTCCACTTTGATTGAGAAGGCAAAGATTGTCGAAGAGGTGAAACATTATGAGTGGTAAAATCGAGATAAGGGCAGAGGGCAAGAATAAGAGAGTTTTGGGTCTTGAGGTTCTTACAGGGGTTTCCAAAGAGACCTAGGTTGGATGGGCGGCTCAGTGGGGATGCCGATTCTTTGTGGAGTCGATTGCAACCTTGTGTGCGGTGTGGGAAAATACATCAGGGAAGTCTTTGGAGAAGATCTAGTGGGTGTTTGGATGTGGGTCAGGATCATCGGATAAAGGACTATCCTCGGGAGCTGTTAGGGCGCGCAGTAGTAGGTCGGAGGTTGATGCGGCCGGGGAAGAGGTGGTCGAGCAACCAGAGAGGCCGTGGTCCACGGAGGGAAATGGGTTTAGGCAGTCGTGGAGCACCGGCGGAAGTCTTTAGTAATACAAATGCAAGATAGCGGGACTAGTTTATGCGGCTCGGCGGCGAGAGGATGGCGGCCTTGCCGGACATCATAACGGTATGTTTCTTATAATTGATGTGCCATTCTGATTTGATTGATATTGGAACTACCCATCCATATGTTGCACATGCGTATGCGGGACTGCGGGGATACAATTTGAGTTTGTTGATAGGTGAATGTCGGTAATTAGTCCCTTAGGACAATGCGTGGTAGTGAATAAGTCGTTTAGAAATGTGCCTCTAGAAGTTCAAGGAGTGGTATTTCAGGCGATTTGATGAAATTGCCGTTCGACGAGTTTGATCTTATACTAGGCATGGGTGGCTAGTTAAACACCGTGTGAATTTGGATTGCGCGCTAAGCGTATGGTATTAAGGACCACGGAGAGGGCGAGGCGGTGTGATATGAGAAAGAAGGGATTATCTGTCCAATGTGATTTTTAGCACTAAAGGCGAGAAGATGGTGCGTAAAGTGCAGGGGCATTTCTAGCTTTTATCACACATCGATGTTAAGAAATTATGCATTGAGGATGTCGAGAACCATGAAGGAATTTCTAGGCGTATTTTTGGAAGAGCTTAGGGTTGCCTCACGAATCATGATGTCGAATTTGGCATTGGTATTCATTCAGGGAGCGGCTCTGGTGTCCATCGCCCCTTATAGGGTGTACAAGAAGGAGTGGTAGAATTAAAGCTCGAGATCCAAGAGTTGTTGGACCGAGGATTTATTAGACCAAGTGTATCGTAGTGGGGCGTCGGTATTATTCGTGAAGAAGAAGGATGGGTCAATGCGTATGTGCATTGACTATAAATCAATTGAACAAGCTAAGCTGTTAAGAACAAATACCGACTACCAAGGATTGATGATCTGTTCGATCTTCTGTGAGGAGCTTCGGTCTTCTCAAAAATTTATTTAAGATCGGGATATCATCAGCTAAGGGTTAAGGAGGCAGATATATACAAGACTGCATTCCGAACTTGTTATGGGCATTACGAGTTTTTTGTTATGCCGTTTGGATTAACGAATGCACCCACCGCTTTTATGGATATGATGAACTGGGTCTTCCAACCCTATCTAGACTGGTTCGTGGTGGTATTCATAGATGACATTTTGGTGTATTCGAGAACGGAGGAGGAGCATGATTCACATCTTCGGGTTGTGCTGGAGATATTGAGAGAAAAGCAACTCTACGCCAAATTCAGTAAGTGTGAGTTTTGGCTGAAAGAAGTGAAATTTTTGGGGCATGTTGTGTCTGCCGAGAGGATTAGGGTTGATCCTCGAAAATTTGAAGCTGAATTGGATTGGAAGCCACCGAAGTCGATGTCGGAGATCAAGAAGTTTTCTTGGTTTGGTTTGGTACTCTGGGGCTATTAGTTGAGGGGTTTTACGTGATTCTTTGCACCTCTAACTAAATTCTTTGCGTAATGGGGTACCATTTGTTTGGGTGATAAGCAATGGAAAGTTTTGAAAAGTTGAAGAAGATTCTGACTGAAGCACCGGTTTTGATACAGCCTGAGGCTGGGAAAGAATTTGTTGTCTATTGTGATGCATCGCACACAGGTTTTAGTTAACGTCTTTGATGCAAGAAGGGAAGGTAGTGGCGTATGCATCTCGTCAGCTAAGGCCACATGAGGTGAACTACCCCACTCATGACTTGGAACTAGCTGCTGTGGTGTTCGTACTCAAGATATGGAGACATTACCTGTATGGGGAAAATTCGATAATCTACACCGACCATAAGAGTCTGAAGTATCTCCTCACCCAAAAGGAGCTGAATTTAAGGCAACGGAGATGGATAGAGTTGCTGAAGGACTACGACTGCTCGATTGAGTATCACCCGGGTAAGGCCAACGTGGTGGCGGATGCACTAAGTCGGAAGGTGGTATCTGATTTGAGAGCAATGTTTGCTCATCTCTGCCTTTATGAGGGTGGTAGCTTATTAGAAGAACTTCACGTGAAATCGACATGGGTTAGTCAGATTAATGAGAAGCAGTCATTGGATGATTCGTTAGGTTCTCGTTTCCAGCAAGTGAAAAATGGAGAGACGGTGGATTTTAGGCTGAACAGTGAAGGGATGTTATGTTTCCGTGGAAGAGTTTGTATGCCGAAGGACTCTAAATTAAGACAGATGATTCTGCGAGAGGCGTATAGTAGCCCATACGCTATGCATCCCGGTGAAAACAAGATGTATCGAGACCTCACGAAGCTATCTTTGGTGGCACAGGTAGGCGTGAAATTCTTGACCGTAAGTAAGTGTTTGACATGTCGGCAAGTGAAAGCGAAGCATCAATTGCCTTTGGGACTCTTTGCAGCCGGTGAAGATTCCACTTTTGAAGTGGGAGAGGATAACAATGGATTTTGTTAGTGGGCTGCCCAGCGCGCCTACTAAGAAAGATTCGGTGTGGGTGTCGTTGACTGTTGACTAAGTCCGCTCACTTCATACCGGTTATGACTACTCACTACGAAGTTGGCCAAGTTGTATGTGGTAGAAATTGTGAGGCGCATGGGGTACCGAGTGTCTATCATTTGAGGCAGGGGACCCTAGATTCACATCTCGATTTTGGAAGGTGTTACATGAAGCTCTAGGTACAAGATTAAACTTCAGCATAGCGTTCCACCTGGTGATGGTCGATCGAAGAGGGTAATTCAGATTCTGGAAGACATGTTAAGAGGCTGTGTGATCGACTTCAAAGGTAGTTGGGAGGATTATTTACCGTTAGCGGAATTTGCGTATAACAACAGCTACCAATCCAGCATTTAGATGGAACCCTACGATGCGTTATATGGTCGTAGGTGTTGTACCCCTACTTGTTGGACAGAATTGGGTGAGCGACGGTTGTTGGGTCCAGAATTGATTTCAGAGACTGAGGAGAAGGTGAAGTTGATTCGGGGTCGGTTAAAAGAAGCCTCTGATAGAAAGAAGTCGTATGCGGATCTGAAGTGCAAGGAGATAGAGTATTCGGTGGGGGAATATGTCTTCTTGAAGGTCTCACCTTGGAAGAAGATCTTGAGATTTGGACGAAAGGGCAAGTTAAGCCCTAGGTTCATCAGGCCTTACCGAGTGTCAAGACGTGTGGGACCAGTCACATATCAGTTTGAGTTGCCCCCAGAATTGAGCCGGATGCACGATGTATTTCATGTTTCTATGTTAAGGCGCTACTGTTCAGATCTTTCTCATGTAGTGCCATGGAAGAAATTGAGTTAAGTCTTGACTTTGTCTTTTGAAGAAGAAGCGTGAGTGCGATTTTGGCTCGTGATGTTAAAGTGTTGAGAAGGAAATCTGTACCGTTGGTCAAGGTGTTGTGGCGTAATCACGGTTCAGAGGAAGCCACGTGGGAGCTTGAGGAGGCAATTCAACAGAAAAATCCTCACCTCTTTTAATCAGAGTAAATTTTGAGGCCAAAATTTCTTTAAGAGGTAGAAGCGTAGCATCCTAAAATTTGAGTGCTGTGATATTTGTGTAAATGCATGTTATGGATTATTGCAGCTGCAGTTGTTTGGGTGTGTTTGGGGGTCTAGGGAGGCTCGGGTTCGAGCTCAAGCCTTGGAAATTTTTGCTTTTGGCTCTTTTATGGAGAGTTCTGAAAGTAGGACTTAAGTAATATTGTGTGTGTTTAGAAGACACAAGTGGAGTGTGTGGCAAGGTGGTGTGGCGTCAAGGGGAGTGCAAGGAGGTTGGAGGTTCGAATCTCACAAGTGGTGTTTTGGAGGCTATTATTTTGTGCTCAGGAAAGGAGGAAGCAGAGTTGTGACCAAACTCTACCTTGGTGGTTGAAGACTCAGTCAAACCGTTTGAATGGGAGGTGGAGAGTGTTTGGTGGAGCAAATGGAGGAGAGAATCGTGGGAATGGAGTGAGAGGAGGTAGTGGCCGAATATGGGGAAGTGGATGGGGGAGTTTCGGTCAAGTTGGTCATTTGGAAGAGTGCATATTCCGCCTTGAGTAGGAAAAGTGTGCCGAAATTCTTTAGTGTTTTTTCTGTGCATTTGTGCATTTTGAGCATTCTCTTCTTCTTGTCATTTCGAGTCTTAGCATTTTCTCCCGAGACATTTCGGGCTCATTTCCTCATTTGACTTGTCTTTGAATCTTTTGACTTCATTCTTCCATCTTCTTTCACCCATTCTTTCCACTCTCCTCTCATCTATTTTCTCTAGAATTTCTCCAAAAGCCGAACCTCCTCTTTTATCCCATTTGAATCGGCTTCTCTTTTCTTTTGCCAATTGTCGAACATTGGCTAGTCTGAAGCGTGGTGTCCTCTTGATCGTCGAACCTATCTTGTCTATTCGGTTCGTCTTGTTCCTGAGGTAATATCTTTTCTGTTTTTCTTTTCCATCTTTTCTTTCTCTCCTCTTCTCTCTAAAAGCTGAAACTCTCATTCTTTTTGCAAAATTTGAATCTGCTCCTCTTTCTATTTTTGAACCCCTCTTGCTCTCTTTTGGTAGAAGCGAAATTCTCTAGGTTGCAAACTCGTGTCGTGTTAGTTCAAGCTTGGGATATTGCCTTATTGTTGGTAAGTGAGGACATGGTGGGTAGGGGTGATGGTTCACTTATTTGGATTGAATTCGTTAGAAATGAAAGGCCACTTCTCTTATTATTATTATCTGGATTGGCGATCTAACGCATTTTCTTTCATTAGAGGCGGATCTTTGAAGCGTGGAAGTGGATCGAAAACCCTCTTGAAGGAAGGCTAATATTTGTGGGTAAGTTAAGCCTATAGTCCTCCGTATTCACATTTTGGGATTAACGAGCAGGGGACTAGCTGTTAGTCGATTTTGATCTCGGTGGCTGGAAAAGTGCAGTGAGTGCATAAATCGTAAGCAGTGTGTAATCTCACACCCTTCGAATGCATGCTTGCAATGTTACGTGATTGGTCGAAAAGTGAAAAGCCAAAAAATGCGACATCTATGACAACTCGAGCGTGCGAACGCTCATAGTGGTAATCGAAATAGGAATAATGACGGTAAGTCGTTGAGAGTGTCACTAGCACTCTGAAGGCTGAGAATGTGGGCCTGTCGGTAGAATGGGCCAAATGGGCCCAATGGGCTATCCAGACCAGCGGGCAAAATTGTTGGAAAATTATCAAGCGATAGGTTCGATTGTGACATTTGCAAATCTAAAACCAAAACCATGCGTTTTGGGCCTGTTTGGGCCTGAAATGGATTTTAGGCCCAATAGTTCCGTAGTGACCTAAAAGGGTCCTGTGTCGCTCGAGGTGACAGTAGGCCTCGGAAAGGCCGTTAAATGATAAAATTACCAAAATACCCTTGGAGGGTAAATTGCAAAATACCCCTAGAGGTAAATTACCAAAATACCCCTAGAGGGTAAATTCTTTGAAATACCCAGGTGGGTAAATTCTTGAAATACCCTCGGTGGGTAAAATTTACTGTTATACCCTCAAAGGTTGATTAGTATGATTGTGTGTATTTTGTTTAATTGGTTATGATGGTAATTTATTTCATACATCATTTTTGATATGTGCTTTGCATACATGACGTTACATGGGATTGGGATATTGATGATCGGAGGAAGTGTATTACGGTGGCTCTGCCTGTCAATCGGTCTGGTGGCTCTGCCACATTACGTATAGTGGCTATGCCACGTATATTCTGTTAATGCAGTGGCTCATACAAATTACAATGATTAGCGACTTGTCTCCCATATTGGTGTGTTGGGTGGGTGGGTTGACTTGGTCCCTATGTGGTGTGTTGGGCTGAAATGCGAGGGTGTGTAGCGGATGGATTACTAGGTTGGGCTGCATGCATTATACCTTTATCATGTTTATAGGGCTTGACCCGATGCATACAGCATGTGGCTCGGGCCCATTTAATGGCCAGATTAGGGGATTACACACTGAGTTCTCGTAACTCACCCCCTCTGCTTTAACCTTGCGGGTGATCCCAAGCATTAGAGGATTTGGGCTGCGGAGGACTCTATGGTGGCCATACGTGAGAATATTTCTAACAAACTTTAGTAAATTTACGTTTTGCTTTATTTTAAGATTATTTTAATTTGGGTTTAATTTTATGTAATAAGGCCATTGGATTTTATTTTCTTTTTACTTTTAATTCGGTTACTTTTAAATTGTTAAATGATTGAATACGAGTTTTCTTAAAGCAGCGATAACTATTTTCAAAATATCACATCCTCGCAATTCATTGAATCTAATTTACATTATAAACAAAGTTTTCAAAAAAATAATAAAACGTTTTCAAGAAAACCATAAAAAAATCGAGTTTGAAACAATAAAGCTCGAAGTTTTCAAAAAGAATATGAACTTTTAAGCAGATATGCAGTTTTAAACAACCTTTCTATGTGACATGCTAGATCGGTCATAACGTCTGGCGGGGTTTGGGGTGTTACACAAATGGCCTATAATTGCCCACGGTTGAGCACACAGGCGTGTGGCTCGGCCGTGTCCTTACGTGGTTAAAATTTCAAAATAAGTCAAGCTCGACCACGAGCTGGACACCTGAGCGTGTGTTGGCCGTGTGGGTGCAAAGTCGAGCAGACCACGGGTGAGACACCTGGGCGTGTCTCGGTTTGTGTGTCAGTCAAGTCGATATGTATGCCACTGTTTTGACATGGCTCGGGCACATGGGTGTGTGCGAGGCCGTGGGAGAACACATGGCACCCCACATGGGCGTGTGACCTCTGTAACTTTGAAAAATGTTTGAATTTTGGAAAAATTTGTATGATCTGGTTTAGTGTAATATCCGGGTTTAGGGGCTAGTTTGTTGTTGCATGTTATTGCATGAGTTTAGTGTCTTTGCGTGGCTATTTCTATGTTTTGGGGGCTTGGTTGTAGGCTAGGAGTATGCACGAGTGAATGGGAGAATTTTAGTTTTTAGGCTTTATAGGAGGAGGCTATTTGGAGTGGGGTTAAGAATTTTAGTTGTTGTTTGTTTGCACAAAGAGGAGCTAGCTTAGTGGCAAAGCATGCGTTACATGGGGAGCTTGGTGTGGCGTCATCTACATGGAGTGGAGGTCTAGTGTTCGAGCTGCGAGTCCCCATTTTGGCTTTATTTTTGGGCGGCATGGGGAAGAGGTAGAAGGCAAGTTGAATTCTACCTTGGACCAAGTCATACCTTTCAAATGAAAGGTGGAGAGCATTTGTAGGAGGAGACTTGGTCATGTTGTTTGAATGTGTGGAGTGGAGTGTTGTGGGGGATTTGGCGAATTTTAGGGAGGAGTTGGAGGGGAGTAGCGGCTTGGTGTGGGGGAAAGGGTGTGCAGAGATTCAATTGGCTTTGTGGGGGTGATTTTGGTCACTTTTGGGTGTCAAACAAGGTTCTTCTCATTTTGTCAAAAGCAAGAAACCAAAAATACCTAGTCCCTTTAGTTCTTAGAAGTTGTTTTGCTTCATTTGGTGTGTGTATAGCCGAATGCAAGATTTCATTTCTCTTCTTGTCTTCACTTGAGTAAGCAGAAAGTAAAAGTCTTCTCTTATCATATTTTTCTTCCTTGTTGAACCTTGATAGCGAACACTCTCTTCTCTCCTTCTCATAATCCATTCTTTTCTCCTAAAGTACTTGTGCGAAACTCCACCCTTCAAAATACCTCTTTCGTTTCTTTTTTTTTCTTTCTTTTCTCTTTCTTTTGAACTTTTGTGTGAATCCCTCCCTTGTCTTTGCAGAAATTTCCCTCTATCATTTGTTGCATTTTGGTGAATATCAATCCCTCACCTAAGAGTTTGCCTTGGCGAGAATATTGGAGTGGGGTGGACCTCTCTTGTGTGGTGTCAATCGGGTTTGGAATAAGGTGAGTGCTAGCCAGAATGTTCTTTTTCTTTTCTCTCTTGTGCTCTGTCGATTTTGGTAAGGCTAAGGATGATTTTGGTCAATTGTTGATCGAAGGCTAATCTCAGTGTCGACTTTGTTGTAGGACATACGGTTTGTCGAGGAGTTAAGTGAAGCCTCCTTCTTTCGATTAGCCCAGGTTGGTAAGTAAGGGTAAGTGGTTGATATATTATTATTAGT
The DNA here is from genome assembly GCA_025698515.1 of Gossypium sturtianum. Lineage (NCBI taxonomy): Eukaryota > Viridiplantae > Streptophyta > Magnoliopsida > Malvales > Malvaceae > Gossypium > Gossypium sturtianum. The sequence goes on from CM046945.1 coordinate 75,058,041, forward strand.
CCAATTCTTTGGTTTCGATTAAGGCAAGGGTGACTAAGGATTAACTATGTTCTTGATAGGTGTTGGCCGATTATCGAAGAACCCTTTGTTGGGTTCGGGATTTGGTAGGAAACCAAATCAAGTGTAAAGATGAGGTTCAACATTAAACCCTTTGGGTTATTTGGTCTTAGCCAAAAGGTGTGGAAGGCTAACCTATGTTTTGACCGATTGTTATAGGAACAAGATAATCGGGGGCTTAGATCGAGTTCGTGAGGTTTAAGGCTTTTGTTACCGGTGTGTAAACTAACACACGATACCTAGTAATGTTATTAATAAACCTACTTGCACATTAAAAACTATACGATTATGACGGATAATTGGATACCCAAGCGGGGTATGTGTGCGTATCCGGGTAAGTCTAATTTATTACAAGTTCTATTATGGATACCTTGGGTATTATGATCTATGTTATGTATGCTATGAGATGTAATGCTAGACATGTTGGCATGATATGCATGACTTGTATGATATGCATGATCACATGAGTTGGTATGATGATGGGTGATATGAGTGGAGAAGCGGTGATATTTTGTCTTGTGAGCACCCAGTGTTTTAGGAACACACTTTGTGACTTTGGGTCACGAGAGGTTTAGCACCTCCGGAGGTTTGGCACCTCATTGCGACTCGTCCACTGTGGTTTGACACCACCAGGTGGGTTGGCCCCACATGAGATATGGGATCGTCTGCTGGTGATTGGGTATCACCACGATGGGTTGGCCCCATCAATTGATTTGTGACTACGGTCACCGGTGGTTTAGTACCACATTTGTGTCTTTGGGACACGGAGGTTGGGCACCTCATTGCGACTCGTCCACAGTGGTTTGACACCACCGTGGGTTGGCCCCACATGAGATATGGGATTGTCTACTAGTGATTGGGTATCACACGATGGGTTAGCCCCATCAATTGATTTGTGACTTCTGGTCACGGTGCTTTAGTAGCACAAGCGTGTCTTTAGGACACGGTGGTTTGGCACCACATTGATGGATATTGTGTCTTTGGGACACCAGTGTTTTAGTAACACATTGTGACTATATGTCACCCGATGGTTTAGCACCACCGGTGGTTTGGTACCACCTGCGGGGTAGAAAAGGAGATCTGGGATGGTTAGGATCGGGTTGCATTAATTATGTTGCTATGTATGATGTGTGTTAGCATGTTGTTTCATCGGGGGCGGGATTTATACAACTGAGTCATTCGACTCACCCTCTCCTTTGACATTTGGGTGACCGTGAAGCGGACATGGAGCCAGGAGTGGACTCGGGGTGCACATGCCATGCTTTAATAAAAGTTTTGCTCGGACTATTCACTTTGGGTACTTTAGCTTATTTATTTTTATTTGAGATTTAATTTGGATTTGTAAAAGGCCTTTAAATTATGTTTTATGATGGTTATGTTTTAATTAGATTCTCAACTTTGGCTTAACAAATAACTTGGTATGAAATTTTACTAAAAATTTGGTAAGATAATGTTTTCAAAACTATAACGCATAATGTGTTTTAAACTATACCATCGGGTATCTCACTATGTTTTGCTATAAAGTAAACTCAAGTGATTTTCAAACCAAACTCGATATTCTACTAAGTCGAAATGTTTCAAAATAGCACTAAGAAACTATTGGAAATGCTAAATGAAATCAACTCATTTTTAACTATATACTTTGGATAAGTTTTCAAAATCTAATCAAAGCAGGCCTACCCCAATTTTCTTCAAGTTCACTATGTTTTCACCCAGCTTTTAAGCGAAAAATCTTATCTCTCAAAAGCGTTTTCCCCGTAACATACAGTTGGACGTGGTGTCTGTCAGGGTTTGGGGTGTTACATTTAATCCCGACCCCCTTTCTAATGTATATTTAAGGTCTAAGTAGACCTCATTAAGGGACTATATGTTTGTATTCCGATATGATTAAGCGATGTTAAAAGTTTTTGATTATCCGTGTGCCTCTTAACCTAGGCCAGCGATGGTTACGGGTTAGGGGTGTTACATTTGATTATTATTAGAGCTACCCGTTTAGTCAATTCTAGGACTAAAGTAGCGTATGAGAATCTAACTATACATGCCAAATATCTGACTGTGATAGTGTGATGAATCACGACGTATAAAATGTGTTTTGTATAGTAAATAAATCCCGAAAGAGCTGTAGCTAATGATGTTGAAAGCAATGCGCCTGCTCCCGCTCAAGGGACAGCGCCATCTGATTCGAGACCGGCTACTAGCGGTCAAGAAGGTGAGGCTAAACAAGCCTTCTTCCAAATGATGAATGAGTTGTTCACTCAGTACATAAGAACAAATCTGACTGTTCCACAACCTCTACCCCCGTCTAATCCTTCTCAGACATATGTTATACCTCTGGCTGTGAATCTGAATCTGTTGAATAAACCTCCAGTCAATAAGATCCGTAAATATGGGGCCGAAGAATTCAGGGCCACTAGTGATGATGATGCTAAGAGAGCTGAGTTTTGGCTCGAGAATACAATCCAGGTATTTGATGAAATGTCATTGACTATTGAAGAATGCATAAAATGTGTTGTTTCTTTGTTCACGAGGCGCAACTTATCAATGGTGGAAGACTTTGATTTGTTTGTTCAGAAAGAGCGGGTTATATGGGATTTCTTCGATCTGAATTCTAAAAGAAATACATTAGCTTGAGATTTATAGATCAAAAGCAGAAGAGTTTACGGAATTGAAAGCAGTCGCATGTCATCACTAGGAGTATGAGCGTGAGTTAAGTGAGACTAAGTCAATATGCTGGGAATGTGTCTCAACCCAAGCGATAATGGGCAAAAGGTTTGAAGATGGTGCGAATGAAGATATTCATTTGCTTGATGGGATTACGGAAATAAAAGAGTTTGTTGTGCTTGTTGATCGAGCATGTAAAAGTGAAGCACTTTCGGGAAAGATAAAAGAAAAGTTGAATCGAAGCGGAGATGTGAAAAGAGATTCTCAAGTAAATCATTTGATGCCTTCAAAGAAATTCGAGAGATGAGCATAGTCGTTCAAAGGCTAATGTGGGACATTCGAGCAGAGATCGAGCTAGATTGCGGTCGAACTTCAAAGCTTGATAACCCGGTGGCTAGCGTTGGAAATGTTACGATCGATGCGACTTGAATGTAAAATTATGGAAAAGACATCCGGGTAGTTGTAGATTTAATGGCCAGAGCCTATTTTAGATGTGGATCATTAGACCATTTCATCAGAGGCGCCGAGAGATTGTTGAGCAAGAGATTGTTCAAAATCCAAGGTCGGACAATGTTTCATTAGAGGTAGACCTTCTCGAAATACAAGGAATGTCGGTGGTAGTTGGAGAGCTAAGAAAGATACGATTCTGCGAGATCGAAGCTAGGGCACTGCTAGAGCTTATGCCATCAGAGCAGTGAGGAAGCTTCATCTCCGGATGTTATTGCGGGTACATTTACTCTTTATGATACTTTTGTGATTGCATTGTTAGACCGGGGGTCTACTCATTCGTATATATGCATGAACTTAGTATCGATGAGACTTGCCCATAGAGTCTCTCTGAATTTGCTATTAGAGTGTCGAATCCCTTAGGTAAAAGTGTCTGGTTGACAAAGTATGCAAGAAATGTCAGTTGATGTTTGAGATGTTTTCTTTCGGTTGATCGATCGATTACCTTTTGATGAATTTGATATAATTTTGGGTATGGATTGGTTAACATTGCATGATCTTTGTTGTGAAGCGCAAGCGAAAGACTATTGATTTGAGATGTCGAGAATGATGAAATAGTTCGGATTGAATCTAATGATTTGAATGGGTTCTGCATTTGTGATATCGGTGTTTAAAGCTCGAGTTATGTGAAAAAGAGGCTGCGAAGCCTATTTTGCCTATGTGATTGATTCAAGAAGCGATTGAAAAGAAAGTTGAATCTGTGCGATTGTTTGTGAATTCTGATGTATTCCACTGAAGAACTACAGGGATTGCCTCGATGCGAGAAGTTGAATTTGGTATTAATTTCTTCACAGGAACGACTCTATTTCGATAGCCCGTATAAAATGGCACCAATAGAATTGAAAAATTAAAGTCACAATTGCAAGAGTTGGCCAGATAGAGGATTTGCGATCGAGTTTCTCACCTTAGGGTGCTCTATTTTATTTGTGAAAAAGAAAGATGGCACGATAAGAATGTGCATTGATTATCGTCGGTTGAACAAAGTGACAATAAAGAACAAATATCCTCTGCCAAGAATTGATGATTTGTTTGATCGACAAAGGAGACCTTTGTGTTTTCAAAATTAGATCCAAGATCGGGGTATTATCGATTCATGAGTAAAAGATTGAGACATTTCGAAAACTTCTTCGAGAGCGAGTGCGAGCACTATGAGTTTTAGTTATGCCTTTCGGACTAACGAATGCTCCTGCTATTTTATGGATTTGATGAGCAGAATTTTCGGACCAGTATTTAGATCGATTTGTTGTTGTATTCATTGGCGACATTTTGATTTATTTGCGTGATGAAATTGAGCATCTTGAACATCCGAGAGTCGTGCTACAAACTCCACGAGATAAGCAATTGTATGCAAAGTTTAGTAAATGTGAATTTTTGTTAAGTGAAGTCGGTTTTCTTGGACATATTGTGTCGACATCCCGGTATACTGGGTTGATCAGAGCAAGATTTTAGCTATTTTGGAGTGGAATTCTCAGAAATGTGTCCGAAGTGCGTAGTTTTTACGGAACTTCTTGGTTATTATCGAAAGTTTGAAAAGGCTTTTAGATGATTGCTACTCAGTTGACTAGATTGCTTGAAAGATGTGAGATTTGAATGGTCAGATAAATGTCGGAAAAGCTTTGATCGGTTGAAAGCCCTTTTGGCCAGAAGCTCCAATTTTGAGTACGACGAGAATCGGGTAAAGCGTTTGTGATTTATAGTGATGCTTCGTTGAATGAGTGCAGGAGGCGTTACGATCGCGGGAAGGCAAAGTTATAGCTTATGCCTCGAGACAAGCTGAAGCCACATGAAAAGAATTATTCGACACCACGACCTTGAGCTAGCTGGGATTGTGTTTGCTTTAAATATTTGGCGTCACTATCTTTTCGGTGAGAAATGTCATGTGTTTTTGGATCATAAAAATCTGAAATATTTGATGACTTAGAGATTTGAATCTGCGACGCGAGAGAATGTTGAAAGACTACGAGCTTGTGATAGATTATCATCGGAGTAAAGCGAATGTTGTTGCTAATGCATTGAGTCGGAAGTCATTGTTTGCATTGTGTGTGATGAATGCCCATTTGACTTGTTTGATGATGGTTGATTTTGGTTTGAGTTGAAAGCGAAACCGTTGTTCTTACAACAAAAATGTGATGCTCGAGAAAGTTGATAATGAAATGTTAGCGAAAGCGAGCTCGGTGTGGTTCGAACTCTAATTTTGAATTTTGAGTTGATGTTGATGATTGCTTGAGATTTGAGATCGAATTTGTGTTTAGAAATCTAGAGTTATTCTGATTAATTTTGAATGAAGCTCATAACGATCGCTTTGTCTGTTCATCAAAGGAAGTACAAAGATGTACCATGATTTGAAACAACATTATTGGTGATGCAGTATGAAAAGAGATATCTACGATTTTGTCTCGAAATGTTTAGTGCAATCGACAAGTTAAAGTGAACACCGAGTTCCATACAGTTTACTACAACCAATAATGATTCCCGAGTTGAAATGGGATAGAGTGACAATGGATTTTGTTTCCTCAGGTTGCCTTCGACTCAGAAAAAAGATGCAATTTGGGTCGTAGTTGACAGTTGACAAAATCAGCCTATTTTATTCGAGAGCAGTCGATTACTCACTTGATAAGTTAGGTGAGTTATACATTTCGATATTGTGAGATTGCAGGGGTGCCACTATCTATTATGGCGGCGGAGATCAGAGATTTACATCACGATTACGGAAGAAATTGCAGAAACTTTAGGTACTAAATTGCATTTTGATGCGACTTTTCACCCATGGTGATGGTCGGTCAGGAGTGGATCATTCAAATTCTCGAGGATATGTTGAGATGTTGTATTCTCAAGTTTAATGGTGCGTGGGAACAATATTTGCCATTGATTGAGTTTGTGTATAATAATAGTTTTAGGTCGAGCATCAAAATGACACCATATGAAGCTTTATGCGGACGTAAGTGTCGAAACCTCTGTATTAGTGCGAACTCGGTGAAAATAAGATACACGGGGATGATTTTATCAAAGAAACTAAATAGAAAGTGAAAGTGATTAAGTGATGATCCGAAAGCGTGTCGTCGAGAAATCCTATCATGCGATTTGAAAAGAAAGATATTGAATTTGACATCGGTGACAAAGTGTTCTTGAAAATATCTCCATGGAATAAAATACTTACGACTTGGGCGTAAAGGCAAATTAAGTCCGAGGTTCATCTGGCGTCACGAGATCATTAAGCGTATTGGGCTGTTGCATACTGATTATTTGTTTCCACGGAACTAGAAAAGATACATAATGTGTTTCACATGTCAATGCTTAGGCAATCTGGATCAATCCATCACATGTGATTTCTCCATCTCGAGATTGAAATTCAATCCGATATGACTTACGAAGAAGAACCTATTAGTATCTCTCGTGATATTAAAGAGTTGAGAAATAAGAAAATTCCATTAGTTAAAGTATTGTGGCATCGAAGCGGAGTCGAAGAGGCTACGTGGGAGTCCGAAGATACTATGAAACAACAATATTGAATTTATTTAACGGTAAGATTTTGGGGACAAAAATCCCTAAGGGGAGAAGCTGTAATAGTCAGGTTTAGACCACTAGTCGAGAATAGTGGTTTGGAACCACAAATCGAGAGTTAGAAAAATATTTTAATATTATTTTACACGAGTCTATAGTATGAGAATATGTATGTGTGAAAATTTACATGATTTAATTTGATCATTTGTGTGTTAATTTGAGAAAGGACTAGATTGCATAAAAGGTAAAAGTGACATTCTATATGTTAATGTGCTTAATTGAGTTGGCTTTTAAATGTAGTGGCATTATGAGGCAATTAAGCCATTTTCTAAGTTAGTGGATGGCAATGGACAAATATGACCTTAATGTATAGAAGTTTCAAATATTAATTAAAAGGTTAATATAGTAAATAATCTAATAATATGATTATAATAAAACAAAAATATGAAAATAGTGGAGTTGTTCATCTTTTGAGTGCGAAAAAATAAGAAAAGAGGAAGGGTTTTAAGCTTGTATAATATTCGACCATCAAGTTCTTTGATTCAAGGTTAGTTTTTGTTCGGTTTTGATAATTTCTCGTTTTTATGTCGTTGCTTTGTGTTCTTCAAAACCCATGTCTTAATTTTGTGAATTGATGAAGATTTTGAAAAGTGACATTGATGAACTCATGAGCTTTGTGATGGTTGTTGATGAAATATGAAATATATGTGTTAGATTAACATGTTTTGTCTTTGGATTTTTATTGAATTTGAGTAATTTGGACTAAATTAAGAAAATAATATTTTGAGGACTAAAATGTGAAATAAATGAAACGTAGGGACTTGTATGATCATAGTGAACATTTAGCTAAGCATGGGTATATAGAGATTTTGTGTATTTTGTGATTTTGTGAAATAAGGACTAAAATGCCAAAATGTGAAAATATGAGGAGCTAATTTGTAAATTGCCTAAAATATGTGTTCTTGGATTGAATTGAATGAATTTGTGAGTAAAAGTGTTAAATTAGAGTATGTATAGATCAAGAACCAAAGAAAGCGATTTAGATCGTGAAAGTCGAAAGTAGTTGAATAATAGTTCGTTTTACGTTCTTCCGTCTGAGGTAAGTCTATATACAAATAAATGTATTTGTGTTGATTTATGTATGTTCATATAAAATTTAATTGTGATGAATGAGATCGAGATGATATATATGCATGGAGTCAGATAAAGTATCGACAATACATCAACATCAGAAGTCCAAATGCGAAACCTAGGAATATATAGGATTGTATATGTCATGACATAGGTGTGCGATATATGATATCGTGTAAGACCACGTCTAGGATGTTGGCGTCGATTTGAGATTTACGTGTAAGACCATATGCAGGACATCGGCATCGTATTTGATTAGTGTAAGACCCTATACGGGATAGTGGCATCGATATTTGGTTACATGTAAGACCACGTGCAGGATGTTGGCATTGTACTCTTATTCCGAGTATTACAGTATCCTATTTGATTCCAGAATGGTTCGTGAGCAGTTACGAGAAACAAAAGACTAGGTATAATGTACAAGCAAAAGCAGGTATGTTTGAAATGTACACTATGTATGTGTATGAAAGGTAAGTATATATATATGAACTCATCTAGGTGAATTATGTGCTTGGATCGATGAAATAATATGTGATATATATATATATGAAAATGTGCTATGATCAAAGGAGGTATTTGGTGACATAATATTGTTGGTAAGAAATGGCTATACAAATGAGCAGGGATGAATTAAGAATTTGCAAATGATATATATAAATGAATGATCTTGAGTTTGATATGATACTTAATGTTTATATTTTAAGTTTATTTGTATATGGCTTACTAAGCTTTTGAAAGCTTACTTTGTGTGTGTTTACTATGTTTTATAGATCGTTAAAGCTATGGAAGGCTCGAGGGATTGTCGGGGATCGTCATCACACTACCCAATCTTATTTTGGTACCTTTTGAAAGTGTATATACAAAAGTATGGCATGAATAGGCTAGTCACTTTGAATTATGTTTGAGATATGTACATTGCCATGTAATATGGCTAGATAAATGATTATGATATGAATGAGTAGTCATGCTATATGATGCTTAGTTTTGGTATGGTTTGATGGTTAGTGTAATGGTCAAAATAATGGTAAGCTTATTGATGCAAAGTAAGCATATAATTGATGAATGGTGGTTATAATGAAATGGTAAGTTTGTGATGAATTATACTTGGAAATGTTTATCATTTACTTGAGCTAATTATTGCATAAGATGGGGTGCTTGAAATGCTTTTGAATGCTTGGAAAAGTTGGTTATTTTGGCATGATTGGAAATGGATATGATGCTTGTAGGGATAGCCTAAAGTGGTGGTGGCATTTTGGCCTTGCAAATGGCCTATAATTGCCCACATGGTTGAGCACACAGGCGTGTGGCTCGTTGTGTCCTTTGTGGTTAAAATTTCAAAACAAGTCGAGGCTCGACCACGAGTTTGGACACTGC